>JAVJIF010028477.1:0-13737 GCA_038442645.1 Agave tequilana | reverse complement strand
ACACACTAGAAGTACTCCTTAATACAATCCATAATGAAAACAAGAGCAGCACTGCTAAGCATAAAACAATTATCTGATTCTGAATCTAGGGAGAAAAGACGCGTCCAAGTTTGCTAGATTCCTCAGAATTTCCGGAAGATTATTTTGGTCAAATGAGGAGGTGTCTCTTGTATTCATTGATGTTGGCCTAGTATACTCTGGTCTACTGTCTACAAAGTAATATGAGGACCTATTCAGATTTTTCTTTAGAAATGCAGAGTTACCTTTTTATCGAATAATTATTTTGCCAGGTGCATGCCAGTGGGCATTACTGACTGCAATTAATGTGGTGGGATTTAACAGTAGGAAAACCTCTCAAATTACCTAGATATGTTTAATAATTTCAAGGTGTATTACCTGCCGCATGGGTCATCTAGCCACTATGGTATCGGCTTAATTTCTTGGAAGACATGAGGGCCCACCATAGTACCTTGTTGATGGGCCTTCGGGCACCATTGCATAGATATAATTTCTTCTTCCATGTCTGATGCCATTCTGGCATCCTTTGACTAGATGTACTCACTGCCCTCACTAGAAAAACTTGTTTCATTCAGTAAACTGCAGATAAACAAACAACAACATGTATCTTGGAACCGTCTTCTAATTAGCTAACTAAATCTTTGTATCTCTATGGCGAACTGTATCATGCAAAGATATTAATCAATTGCATGCCCGTGCGGTAACTTTTTACTTGCCCTTATTGATTCCTTTCATCCACCTTTCTTTTAATTAAAAAAAACTTAAGTTGTATTGATCCCTTTTCTCTTTGGTGATCAGCAGTTCCTAGGACAGAGAAGAGGAAGAGGTGGAAGGATCAATGCCCCTTCATGCGCCAGAAGCCAGTTTTCACGTGAATCTGGGGTGCTCTATTTTGGGTCCCATAGCCTTCTTGGACATTTTGATGTTGCAGGCTTGCAGCAGGATTAGATAGTGCCAAGGAGGCTGAACGAGATTGATTGTGTACATAGCTAACAGCGAAGTGCTTGGTGAAAGGAGCTCGGCTAGTGACGAAGTTCATTTAAGCAAAAGCGTCCCTTCAAATACTTGTAACATTTATTCATATAAAATTTTCAAGGCATTGTACTAGCTGAAAGCCAAATATTTATTAATCTGAGAATTTTAATCTCTCTCATTTTGTTACATATGCTCAGTTCTTCATCCATGAACACTGGTATTATTTGTATAATCAAGTCCATTCGGGTGTATAATCATCCATCTGTCTTGCAAAATATTTTTGGATTTAATGTAGTGGATTTCTCATGCAACACTTTGAAGGAGCATTACTCAAGTTAGTTCTGGATCTTTTGTGCTTCGAAGGAACAAGATTTGAGATGGATAAGACTAATATTGAGGTTATTCTGCTCCATTATTTTCACTGGTTATTCTGCTGTATAGCAGTGACCATTTGCACTGTCATGAACAGAGTTGTTTAAGATGCCACCATCAGTTATATGTTCAGCTTTCTTTAAAATTTTGGCATCTGAATAAACTTCAGAATTTGAGAGAAGTGTGCTAAAGGATAAAGTAACAATCAGCAACAACCATATCATCACCAGTCATATCTTCAAGCAGGGATATAATTTGAATTATATTAATGATTATTGATATTCTTCAGGAAAATGTTCTAAGAAAAATTTTGGAACACACTTTCTTCCTTCAGCAATCCAAAAATATTGATCTTGTGGTCTTATAAACTATGAAAGCCTGCATATCTAACTTGTAGCATTGGCACTAGCTGTTGAATTGCCAATGGATGTAAAATAATACATTTTCTCTATTTTGCTCACTTTTACATTCGAAAAATATATATATATCTCTACTCCAATAATGTTAACAGACATAATAAATTTTTTTTGGTCTACTGCACATACGTTGTCACAAAAAATTGAAGAGCAACTCATTCCAAACATCAGGAACTCCTGGCAAGCACCAGTGTATACAATCAGCATAGCTCGAAGGATTTGAAAGCTGCTCTTGGGTAAAACTCTCCCAGAACTTTCGATAAATTGAGGGATGACCATCTTTTCGATACTCTGAAAGCTGAGTGATGTTAATAACTGAAACCTTTGAGCCCAGACGATCCAATATGTTCTCCACCATCCTCATTGTGTCGCGGTCAGATCCGGTCCCCCAGTAACCGTCATTGTTGACTATGGGGTTCGTCTCCCTGAAGCAGTTCCCCTCGCTTCCTGGATTCCACTCTCGGCTCCTGGAGAAAACTCAGATGAATTATCATCGAGCAATATAACCCTTTTCCTTTTTATACAATGCCTTATATTAGGGAAAATTCAGAGGACCTAAACAAAATTTACTGCTCTACTTTGTCACTAATCTTTACCATGTCAGTAACTGAACTAGGGAAAGCAATTTGTCAGTTTCTAGTTTCATTTAAAATTGAATCGAAGTTGAGGTTTGCATAGTTTGCTAAGGTAAATGTAGAATGAATTTTCTCCTACTGCTGCCGGCATCTATAATAATTTTATATGTGATGATTTTTTCTTGTAAATCATTAAGACAAGAAATTAAGTCTTTTTTCAGGACTGTTCTAAAATTTAAAAAGCAGCTATACTTACTGGAAGCAAGTATAAGCACTCACCAGAGATGGGTAGGGGACATTGTAACAAAGAAGACTCGCTGTTTCTGGGGATTCACCCGTGAAGAAACCCAGTTTGCCCATGTCTCTACAGCTAATCTCATGGCATCAAGTCCATCTGCATCTTCACAAGTTGCTGTATATCAACATTCCATCTGCAGTAAAAAAGCAACATAGCTATGAACATGATAATTAGCCAAGAATAACTCTCTATTCAGTAAGTCAATCTAAAATTTCAACCTACAATAGTTTTATTTTTGGCCCACTTCTCCACCACAAATAAGAATTAAACACCAGTATATCTGCTTTCTCCCATTGAGAGGCATGCTTGAGAAGTGAGTTTGGGCGGATCATTCTATGGTCTAATCTGTGGTTCACCGGATCATCAGAATTTGATTCTACAATGAGCGGTGCCCAGTAAAACTCAACTGTGGCATTATATTCCTGCACAAAAAAAAATACCCAGTTTGATTGAGTGGAGTTTTGAAAAGGGTACAAGTAGACACGCAACGACAAAAATGTAAGCTGTTCCATCCAAATCAAAGATTCAAACAGTTAGCTATAATCTACACATCCTCAAATTCATCAATCACTACCATCATCACCAAAATCTTTTTCGCATTTGCATCCAAAAAATGGGGTTAACTATGGAGTACGACTCAGAGATAGAAGCCTAAATTGACACAATGTTTATGTCTCATTATGGAAATGCCAACCCTCTACCATCTGCTGCCAAACTCTTGGCCAAGGCAACAATGACATGAGAGGGACGCGCCTTGAACAAATTTAGAAGGCCACTTTGGCAGGTGGCTAAAGGGGACCTACCTTAGTGGTTAGTGATCACACAGCTTAGGCTCATGCTACCGGGAAGAAGTCTGACAAAGAGAAAAGATGACAAGAATCACAGAAATTTCATGTGCTTAAGGCACAGATTAAGCTAAAGGACAAAAAAAGAAGTCACGTTTCGTTACATCCTAACACATGATGGTGCACACACACATATCCACATCTGTATGCACATTTGTCCAAGGCATAAAATAAACCAGAAAGAAAAAAAATGGACACATGCTTTTGCATCCTACAATCAATTATGCGTGGGGCGCGGTTGGGCAGGGGTGCACATAGGGGTGCATTCATGCTTGGGTGGATGCACATGTGCATGGCTGGGCATACACGCGTGTGGAAAGAACGAAACATGGTCTTTAGATTATAGCCAAGTACTTTTTAACATGCTATATTTCCCTCAGAAAAAAAGAGATTATAGCCAAGTATTTTTAACTATACTATAAATTCATAATATTCATGATTTTGCATATTTCTTTAAGTTATACTTTTTTTTTAAATATAGAATTACATATTTCTTGCATTGTTTTTATCGTCCATACCAATAGAGCATGTCTTCAGAATATCCCTGTAATTAAAAGTTGAATATTCTTTCTGTAAGTTTCTGTTTTCAATTTACCTGTCAACTTGTATTCAATCTTTTTTTTTTTTTTTTATACTTTTGTTGGAAATACATTCAATCTAAATTGCAAGTCACAATTCATAAAAACAAGTGTCTAACCATCTTGTAAAATCAGAAGGAAAAAAAACCTCTAACTAAAGTGATGAACACTTTTCTTGGAGTGGCCATTTCCCCAGATCTACCTGTCATCTTACATTCAATTTTCACTTGCTGAAAACCAAAATCTAACTAGTTCCATTTATTTCAAGTTTCAAGAAAGCGAGGGAAAGGAACGGAGCAGCAATGATTTTTGAAAGAGAACAAACTTGTACCAAATCTGAAGCATAACAGTTATATATTAATTCTGGAAAAAAAGATCAAGGTGTTGTCCAACCTGGAGAAAGTTCCTAATTATCACAGGTAACTATGCATTTTGTGGGTACAAGCAGATGTGTAGAAGAATGTGCAGTGTAATAATACTACCACCTTCTAAATCATTTGTGTTTTTATCACAAAATGTAAAGTTTGCCACAGAGAAAATTGAAGTAAAGATGAACTTCTGCTTTTGCCACTAAGTAAATAGACATTGCATATTATATTTACCTCTGCCTTGAAAATTGTCAAAGGGCATTGGGTGACATGGACTTCTTTCCAACAGGAATTAATGATTGTAAGAGGCAGACCATGGATATCCATTGCCCTCTGTTTAGTGAATCACCGACAAACATTAGCCGTTTACCTCTCAGCTTCTCCAGCATTTCTGCTCCATTCCACCTTCACATGATATGGGAAAAAAGTAGGGAAAGAGCAGCAAGATCAGTAAATTTTTTTTTGCAAATACAGGGATCCAGAGCACATACTTGGATTAAAGAAAGAACTGTGCTACATGCATGCATATTCTCTTCATTGCAACAAAAGGCAGTAGAATTCATTTTTGTTCCTTGCAGTTTTACACAAAGCAGGAACCAACTCTCGCACAGAATAGCAGAATAAACTGGAAAACTCAATTACTGTCTTTTAAGGGAATTCTCCTTTCGGTTGCAAAGATAAAATCAAAGCAAAATACTCTCAATATTCTTCTTTTCATAGGGTATAAATGTAGGCTATTTTACTTCTGACAAGTAGAAGAATTTGGTAATAACTACATACACCAAGTATATAAGAGAAGCTAAAGTTTTTAATTATTTCTTTTTTGACATTACTAATTTTCTGGTATTCCATTAGATACCCCTCAACTAAGGTGGACCCCAACAAAAGGTTTGTCAATTTTATTAGAGCAAGGAACGGTTAATCTAGACAAATATAATTATACATTATTAATATTATATCCATATATATTTAAATGTCCATCTACGAACCGCCACCAAGTACAAAATGTTCTTGCCTTAGATTCATCAGGACACCTTGGCACTGCACACTTTCCACCATTGGCAAAACCAAGCTAAATAAATTCTCACACAAAAAGAAGCGCAGTTTTTAGTTGTACTTATTAATGAACATTCTAATTTGTGTAAACCAAGGCAAATAGCTTATAGAGTATTCATTGGCTCAATATAGAAGTATGTTACTGACTTATACTCCACAGGATGTACCAGAAAAATAATAATCCAATTCACATCAGCTGTATTGGAAACACATACCCCACCCCTAAGTCACCCACCCACCCATCCCCGGGCACACACAAAATCCAAGGAGCAAGAGCTAAAATAGGCAAAATCTTTGAGAAGAATTTGTGTAATTTTATGTATTTTTCTTCTTTCTTTATTTTTTGATATTTTTTAGTTTCTTTATTTAAGAGTTGTATTTTTATTTTAATTAGAAATTTTTAGTTTCTAAAATTTGGAGTTGTAATTCTATTTTGTAGGGTTGAGCATCGGGCGGCGCGGTGCGATTTTTGCCCCAAAATTTGAAACCGCCCCGCCCTGCCCCGCTCCTTTAACCGAATCGAAACCGAACCGTTTTTTTCGGTTCGGTTTCAGTTTTAACTGATCAGAGTAGGCTTCTGTCGATCGACGATAAGGAGTTTAATCGACGAGGGCAGGCTATGGTCAACGACGAGGGCAGGCTTTGATAGAGGGCAGGCTTCGATCGACGACCAGGGCTTCGATCGATGGAGGGCAGGCTTCGATCAACGATGGGGGCTTCGATCGACGGGCTTCGATCGATGACAAGGGCTTCAATCACTGGGGGGAGGGCAATGAGGGGAGAGGGTTTCATTTTAGTCTGAGAGAGAGATTGAGATTTAATACTCAGAGAGAGGGCAGGCTCGATCAATTATGTGGGTGCGGTGCAGTTCAGTTTACCGCACCATAAATTTGGGAACCGCAACCGCACATGGGGTCAAGCCTGTTAGGATTTGGGTCGAACAAATAGTCCCACATCGGCTAGACATGAGGATGGTCTTGAGTTTATAAGAATTTGAGCTACTCCACTTAACAGACTAATCTTTTGGGATGATATCCTGAATCCTTACAAATGGGATCAGAGCCATGCCCTGATCTTACTCGCGTGTGTGGGTGATGTTCGATCCCCCAGGGCGCAACGAAAGACACAGTGGGCTCCTGTTAAGCTTTGATCTGTAAAGATTGAGCTCTCGAGGAAGATAACCATGCTCTAAGTGTTTCATGTAAGACGTGTTACTCTCCAACGCAGTGAAGAAGAGTGGCCTCGATTAAGCATATAATCTTTTCGGATGAGGAATGAGGAAGATCGGCTTACAGGGAGGCCTGTACTCTTTATTTGAGGGGATAAAACGTGTTCGATTCTCAGAGCACAAAAAAGCCGCAATAAAGTCCTTGTAGAACTAGAAGAGCTCTCGAGATTGGCAACAGGAGTCATGCTTCATGTAAGACATGTCCAACAAACGCGGTGAAGAGGAGAGGCTGCAAGTTGTGCTTCATGTGAGGCGTGCGATTACCAATACAGTGAAGAGAATCTCGATGGAGCATATGTCTTCCAGGTGTGAAGACGAGCTTGCAGGGAAACTCTTTGTTCAAAAGGGAGATTGTTGGGATTTGGGTCGAACAATAGTCCTACATCGGCTAGACATGGGGATGGTCTTGAGTTTATAAGGATTTGGGCTACTCCAACTAGGGTTATTTTAGATTTAAGGAAGTGGAAGAAAGTAAGAAAATGGGGAAGTGTCATTTCTCACTTTCCTATCTATCCAAACACCGGAAAAGGAAAATGAGAAAACCCCTTTTTCTTTTCTCTTCTCTCTTTTACATAATCATTTTCTCACTTCCAGGGTGCTACAGTTAATATTGTGGCCATGTAAATCTCATTTATAATAAGCTGTAGCTCAAATAGTTAATTTTGTGATCATGTAAATCTCACTTGCATTCTAATTATAGTTCATTTTTTATTTTTCTTAATTAATTTTTTAATATTATTTTGCGGTCAACTTTTTCACTTCCACTTCCACATTACCATCCAAACACCGGAAAAGACATAATATTTTTCAAACTACACTTCCGAACAACATCCAAACACCGGAAAACTTACTAACCAATTCTCAAGTTCCAAAGAGAACTATTACTACTTCCTCATATCCTCACTTCCTCACTTCCACCCCTAACCAAATAGCCCCTAACAGACTAGTCTTTTGGGTGGTGTCCCGAGTCCTTACAAAGCCGCACCGCACAGTGCGGTGCGGTGCGGTTGATCGGTTAACCGAACCGTTTGCTCACTCCTACTATTTTGATTCGGAGTTTTAGTTTAGTTGTATTCAAATTTGTAAAGACTATAAAAGGCCTCTTGTATCAAATATTTTTATGCAATGAATAATTCTGTGAATTGATTAATTGAGATTTGGATTTTATTCCCGTTTTATTTCTTTTAAAACCCTAACCCTAATATTTCTCTCTCCTTTTTTCCCCGCCACCATCCCTTTCCTCTCTTTCCTCTCCTTCCTCTTTCTCATCAACAACCCAAAGACCCAACCCTCTCACACAACTGCAACTCATCACATCACAGCCCTCATCTCTTCCAACACCAACCCATCATCTTCTCTGCCTTCTCGTCGTTGAACCGAGCAAACTCAACAACCATAACCGCCACCGGCACATGCACGACAGCGCCACCCCAGCCTTCTCTCTCGTGCTTCCCAAGTGCCTGAGGCCTGCGCTTCTCCTTCCCGCATCTCTGCACTCACTATGAGCTCTGGTCATTGCCAATAGCGATGCCAGCCCAGACCTGCGACTCCGTGTGCGAGTAGAACCAACCACGTCCTCTCGCGCGTGAGCAAACCCTGCTCGCGTTCACTGTGTGCGAGTAGAACCAGACCACCAATCCTCCGCCACCAGCTCTCCTCAGCCACCAGCATCTCATCATTTCTCCATGTCGCGACCTCCCGTGCCCCTCCACTTCCTCTTCCGTCATCGCCAACCGTCGCCCGACCACCGCCGCGCCGTCAAACTTCCCACCCACGAAGCAATTGCAAAGTTATCATTGAATTTGAAACTGATTCAGATTCATATTCAAATCATAACCCACTTCAAGTTGGACCCGACCCGCCAAAGCAACTGACCCACATCTACAAACAATTCAAAGAGGTTTCGGGTTTAAGTTATAAACCCGTTTGTTAGAGTGACATCCGCGTGCTACACTAACTGGTTCAGTGCGGACAGCCCCGTTGGTGCACCTCGTCTTTTTTTAGTCTGTAACTTTCACATTTAGACTCCAATTCTGGCATTTTCGAATTTTACAGTCGTGATGGCGAGAGCTTCACATCGGCATCAACTATAGCCACTGAGATCCCGTGATTTCAGTAGGTAAATTTTCTTAACCCGGATTAGTTATCTGTGAGTTTGATAACCATCTTTGTTATTTTATCACTTATATCTACTACCACCAAATTTTCGAGTTGTGAGCATCTATGTTTATTGGTTGTTTGCATTGATTTTACAACTTATCATCATAATTAATATTTGCATTATTTTATTTTTAGATCTAGAACGATACAATTGTGACTGCTGCATTTTGTAAAATCCATCTGCATGCATATTAGTTTTAATTGTTTTCTTATCCAAGATCGTATTGTTGGTGAAACGTAGCAAGTTTATTAAATCACTAATTTTTGATTCACACGCGTATCACGTTTCACATCACAGACATATTCATGGACAATACAGGAAGCAACAGTTGAAATGCGCTTTCCCTCAAACGCAGTTGAAATGCACCTATTGTGAAAATGGCCCCCCCTAAGATACGGAATGTACACTGTTATCTACATAAAAACAGCTTAAATCCTACTCAACAACCAATTGGATACGGTTCTCACTTATCTTTATTGAATAAACAAGTACGGTAATTTATTATTGAACTTAGGCATGCTTTCTCGTGCATCATAGCATTCTAATAAGAGGTCCACGAAGTTCCCATCTTAGACACCATAGGAAAAGCACCAACAACAGCATCAACAGAAACCAACGTAAATACATCAACTAAGAGTCAGAATCCTCATGTACTTACAAGTACACAACCATACTGGGCCTGTTTGGTTAAGGGTGGAAGTGAGGAAGTGAAGAAGTGAGGAAGTGGTAATAGTTCCCTTTGGAACTTGGGAATTGGTTAGTAAGTTTTTTTGGTGTTTGGATGTTGTTGGGAAGTGTGGTTTGAAAAATGTTATGTCTTTTCCGGTGTTTGGATGGTAATGTGAAAGTGAAAGTGGAAAAGTTGACTACAAAGTTGACCGCAAAATAATATTAAATTAAAAATTAATTAAGAAAAATAAAAATTAGACTGTAATTAGAATGCAAGTGAGATTTACATGAGCACAAAATTAACTATTTTGTGTTACAACTTATTACAAATGAGATTTACATGACCACAAAATTAACTGTAGCACTCTGGAAGTGAGGAAAACGTTGTGTAAATGAGAAAGAGAGAAGGAAAAGAACTTTTCCATTTTCCTTTCCGGTGTTTGGATGAATAGCAGAAATGAGAAAAGACACTTCCCACTTCCTCACTTCCACCCAATTCCTTAAATCCAAATAGCCCCACTATGGAATGTAGCTAACTAAATAGTCAAGATATCCACCATAACATGTAAATCAGTATATATTCACTAAAAAGTTCTTCCTTTTCATTTTGAGGTAAGGTTTGATTATCAGTACCAGTCATATTACATTTGTTAATCACATCAAATGCCCATTGAAGCTAGGAATAGCGTTATCAAATTTTGAAAAGAATATCTTTAATTAGAACAAACTCATGCTAGCTACTTCTAGAAAAAGTAAATGTTCCAGCCTGAGAAAAAAAATCAGCTTTTATAATATATTCTACCTCTTCAAGTCACAGTTGTAAGGCTGCCACCGCCATCTCTGATAATCTTTATCTGGCCGGCCATGCTTTGTGCAAGCCAGCTGATCAGACATATAAGGACACCCTGCCTCATTGTACAGCGGGAACGAGACATTATCATACACCCATCTTCCCAAGAACATATCACACTGCTCATCCCTTCGTTTGCTCTCCCTACTGTGCTCCACATCAAGTTCGACCGGCCATTGTAGCTCCGGGTTGAAGTACAGGCCTTAGACCAATCCGAAGCATCTAAAAGTCAAAATTTCAGCAATTCAGCTCACAGATCATAAGCCAAGGAAATGAACAAGATCCATTCTTGAAGCATCAATCAAGTAATTTAATTATTCAAAAGAATTTAAACCAGGAGATTTATAACCTATCAAAGAATCAACCTGCGATGCAAAGCCTTCGGAGTATTTTGCCCCCAATGATATGATAAAACCAGATAAAAAGATTTGAATTTGAGTAACTCCCTCAAGAATTATCCAGATTCCTTCACACATTCAACCCAAAGCCCTAAATCCATTTGCGCAAGGATATCAAAAGGTGAATCCGTTTTCCACTCTGAATACAAAGATCCACTAATTCCATCAGGAGAAAATTAAGCCCATTTGAATACTCAACCCAATAAACCCAAAGAGCACTACAAATTCAAAACCATTCTAAAAACATCAATAGAAGTATGAGCTTGAACCATCCATAAAGTTAATGTAAAAAACACAACATCCAGTTCAGCTATCGAGTTGAAGTGATCATGAACCAAAGAAACCTAAACTCTAAAACCCATTTCAGCAAGTCAAGATCAGAAAGCAACAACAATCAGCAAGATGTGAACGTCAAGCATTCACTGAGTTACTCCATGAAAAAAACCAATACCCATTTGCACATTCCAACCAGACACATCAAATAGACAGTAATTAAAATTAAAAAAAAAAAAAAACAAGAAACAGAAAAAGAAGCAACTTTGAGCAAAAAATGAGAAATCTACCCAAGACCCAGTTCTTGTTGGGCAGAGGAGAGGAGAGGTTGGTGGTGATGTAAGTGGGGAAAGAAGGCTGAGATCTCAGAGAGGCTCCACCGGGCCCACTCCGATTGTTCCAGTGCTCTTGCTAGTGAGATGGAACGAGAGCATGAAGAGGGCGAAGAGAGAGAGGAAGAGGGAGAGCTGGGCCTTCCTCCTGCTCCATTTCTGCATTGTTTTTACGGAAGAAAGAAGGGGAGAGGAAGGTGAAAGAGAGGAAAGAGAGAGGAGACTGAGATTTTCTTTTGGACTTGTCCTTCTCTTTTGTGTGTTCTACCCTTCCTTCTTTTGCTCTGCCGCAACTTTGGGTGTCTCCGTACTGGATTTGTTTTCCAGACACAGTCCATCAATTTAGGGGGGAGCCACTGGATGGGTGCATACAGCTTGGTATGTATTCTACTCTGAAACAACTATTATTATTATTTTCACACAAAGCTAAAATTTAGAAAGAGATATTTGGCGAAAGTATCTAATTGATTTTTTGCTTATTATTTTTCAGCCATTTCCTAGTTTATTGTGAGCTCCTTTGACATATTTATTTTGCGAATCATTCAAATAGTTCGTGAATTATTAGAAAGCAATTCAATAATGATTCGTTAATAATTGAGAATAATTCGGTAATAGTTAATCAATGATGCAAAAAATTTACGAATAATTCAGAAAATTCACCAATAATTTGATTATAATTCGAGAATTATATATTTCAGCCGTTTCCTAGTTTTAGGTGATCCAGCTCTCCCTTAAACATCTAAATATTCGCGAATTATCTACAAGCAAGTTGACAATTACTAGCCAAAAATTTACATAATTAGCAAAAAAAAAAATGGCAAAAATTGGACAATGGTTCATGATATTAGGACAATAGTTGAGGAAACAATTCGCCAATAATTTGGGATATCGTGAAAAATTGTGAAAATTTCGAATGTGTGGCGTGAGAGAGGTTCAATAATAAACACATGCCATGGGTAACATTCAAAAGCTGCCCCTATTGCTGATCTATTCGCCAATAATTCGAGATAACCTGAAAAATAATGAAAAAATCGAAATCATTCGCCATGTAAATCCGTAAATATTCTCCAATAGTTTGGGGATTGTTCAGCAATAGTTCGTGAATAGTTCGCCATTAAATCGTGATTCGCAGTTAATTTGGGAATAATTCCCAACAAAACAAGATGGGTCCCCCATCATTTTGCAGCCAAAGGTCTTCAACGGAGCAGCTAGTGGGCCACAGATTGCGCCTTGAAGAGTGGAGATGGAGATGGATTTGGGCTCCAAAAGGACCTGATTTTGGGCCAGCAGTAAGAGCCTTAAGTGTTTAGGCCCAAATGCAGCAACATTTAAAAATGCCAGTCCCATGTTCATTACCAAATATCGAAAAAAACCCAACTGATGGTGATATAAAGCCAGAGCCCATCATTGATAATGGGCTTCTTGGTAGGTCTTTCATATAAAATATCCTTATTAGCTGCCTTTGTTGTTTTTTTCTCGTGGATAAAAAATTTACGTTAAATGTGTTGGTTATGATTCTCCTTTTTTGAGACCCGATTCTGTGCAGTAGTTAAGAGAATGATCATATTGGAATTCGTAATATGCTCAAATTTTGAAGGTTTTTTTTAGCTACATGTACACTTGGTTATGTCTAAGCTTTGAGGGCACAAATGTAGTTTAATTTTCTGATCTTGCATTAATCCACCCTTTTGATGGGTTCAAGCATGGGCAAGTCCTCTGCACCTGAGAGAGAATTGTGATTAAGATTACGAGAATTGGAGTAATATTGCCAAAGGATACAGTGCTCCTGTTTTAACTTAAGCACTAGCATTACTGATTTGATAAAATATCATAATTACACCATGACTCTAACCCTAATCTTATAAGTTGACACTCAAAAACTCAATATATAATACCTCGAGTTAGATCACTTATTTTTTAATAACGTGATTTTTTCGGGGAAGTGCATTTAAGATCTTATACGTAAGGTGCTCTATGATCATCTTCTCCTTCTCGATGTCAATTGTCTTGTCATGAAAGTACGTTGGACATAGTTCGAGAATTTATGATTCTTCTTAGTTTCCTTCTATCGAGATGAATCAAAAAAAAAAGGAGAGAAAATAAAATATACATTGGCTAAGGGTCGCAAATATTTTTTTTTCCTTCTTCTTCTGTTTTGAGTAAAAAGGGTTGCAAATGTTACTGCTAGTAGATTGTGGGGATTACGTCAATAGTATGTGTAATCTATGATCTAATCAAAGAAACAAGTAGAGCACAATTCCAAGTCAATATTGGTCCCTAAACGTGTAACCGATCATGAGTGAATTTTTTAAAATCACACAAACA
>JAVJIF010028476.1:0-17912 GCA_038442645.1 Agave tequilana | reverse complement strand
AAATATTTAAGTTATTTCAAATATCTAAAGCACATATAATTTCCTGATTTTGATGACGGGGTAGACCTGACCCCGATTTCAGAATCGGCGTTCATTCCTCCATATGAGGAACCGGACACCGGCCGGTTCCGATTTTGAAACCGGCCGGTTTCGGTTCTGATCTGGTTTCTTTTCGGTTTCGATTCTTGAACCTTTCTACTTCGTCAAACACTAAATTTCATATATAAGAAAAATTAACAAAATAATTTAAAAAATAAAAAAGGGTTTTAAACTTAATCTTTACTATAATTAAGTTTCCTACGTATTTTCTTGGGGTTTAGAGGAATCATAGCCCACGTAGTTCTCTTACCTCAATGCACATACCTTACCTCAATCGTTTCTTTTAGCTCGTTGATCGTATTTCCATAAATTCTTCATTTTCTTTAAGTACAATTTCTTGTTGCCTTAACGCTGCTTTTGTCTAATCTTCAAGACATGCTTGAGCCTCCACTAATTCGGGGGGACATACTCGAATGAGTTTGATCTAAAATACTTTCCCTTGCACTGAATGCTTGCTCCCCACAGCTACTGTTGATACCGACGTTGCTAAGATTTGTTTAGCAATAATTATCATGATTGAGAATTGGTTGAATGCTCCTTCCATCATTGCATGATTGAAATTTTGAATCTTGAAAATCTTCATCAAACTTAAATGAAGTGATTAGATAACTATCAAGCTCGGAGTTCAAGCTTGATGAAGATCCTCGTGATATTTTGGCTATTTGCAATAATAGTTGTTGTTGGACCAGAGGCCCATCACTCTAGTTTTGATGATGATTACCTTATGTAGTTATAGTTTACTAATAATTGTGATATTTAGTTTCAGATACTTGATCAAGATTTTAGTAGGTGTTTAGCTTCAACAAAGGAGTTTTGGAGCTTTCACATGTTGATTCAAGAGCTCGCGCGTCAAGATTGCATCTAGCACTCGGTTGGAGTCAAACTCGTTGGATCGCGTTTGGATCGAGTCGGCTTGGAGACAGAAGACCTCGGTTTGTGTTTAGTATGTTTAGATCATTGTAAAGATTAGATAGTATTGATATGCTCAAGTCACATACACACACAAGTTTTAAAGTTTATTGGTTTTGGTTTTCGGTTTAATCGGTTTTTGGATTTTATGTCAAATATATATATATTATATATTATATATATATAATATATATATAGAGAGAGAGAGAGAGAGAGAGAGAGAGAGAGAGAGAAAAATGTATATCAGCCTGCAGCTGAGAGAACTCTCTCAGCCTGCGGTGACTTGGCTCAATTTTGTCACCCCACTAACTTGCGGCGCCCGCTTATAGGAAGATGTTAAATTACCAAATACCCTTATGAAAAGCTACTCTTTCGGTAACTTTCGTATATGTTTATTATTATTTGCCCAAAAGGCAATTTTTGGAGCGCACGTTGTCAGACTTAGGTTATTGTTTATTATTATTTTTTTCCCTTTTTTGGTTGATGTGGGAATGCGGCCTTCAAAAATTTCTTGATGAACTCGCACATAGGTTTTAGGCTTGATCTCAGAGGACGAACCTTCTTCATCTGTTGTTTACCTATAGATGAAGAAAAATAAAAAAGTTTAGACCAATGATTATTTAAAAATTATTAAGGAGTAAAAAGCATATTATTTTTAATAAAATGGCGACCAAGATCGCAGTCATCTACAGTGCAAACATAATCTACTACGACCCGGGTCGACACTGCGACCAAGGTCGCAGTCATCTACAGTGCAAACACAAACAACTGCGACCCGGGTCGACACTGCGGCCAAGGTCGCATAAGACTACAGTGCAAACACAAACTTATACTGCGACCCTGGTCGACACTGCGACCAAGGTCGCAGTCATCTACAGTGAAAACATAAACAAATGCGACCAGGGTAGACACGGCGACCAAGGTCGCATAAGTCTACAGTGCAAAAATAAACAACTGCGACCCAGGAATGATGAAACAAATGACGTTAAATATACTGCGACCATGGTCGCAAAACACTACATAAATATTGAAACAACTGCGACCCCATGTCGTCAGTATGTAAAAAAAAAAAGGAAGTTTCATATACTGCGACCAGCGTCGCATTCGTCTAAAAGGAAAAGTCCAAAAAAAAAAAAAACAAAATCTGAGTTGCAATGTGTTGTAAATATATTTTAAAAAAACGGATCAAATTTGTGAAATAAAAGAACAAATTGGATCAGAATGATCGGGTGAAATTTAGAGCTGAAATTTTTTAAAGGCAACTTTTTTACATAAGGTAAAAAGATGTGACAGAGGGTATTTTCGGAAAATACATTGTTGAGGTGACTGACATTAAATTAGGCGGGATTTTTCATCTTTTTGTCCGCCAAAATTTATGACAGGTATGTGGCTATGATGTTGCCACGTCCTGCTGGCTGAGGTACAGTAACCCCCCATATATATATATATATATATAATAATATATATATTATATATATATATATATATATATATATATATATATATATATATATATATATATATATATATATATCCTTATATGTATATTGGATTCTATCCATATACAATATGCTTCAAAGTTGTTTCAATGTCATGTTTTGTATTTACATGAGTTTTGGAGAAAACGGTTTTTCCATTTCAAAAATTTAAGCTTTGAAAAATACGGTTTTCGTTTAAAGGCCAAATTTCAATATCACAAAAAATGGTTCAAATAGTTTGTAATATATTTTGAATTTTAGTCACACATATTTGTATTTCAAAGATCTTATAAGAACTTATTTTTGTGAAATTTATGTGATTTTATGGGATTTGATTGAAGCTATAAAGATAAGTTTTTAATCCCTTAAAAATAGTGACCTGGCCTTCTGCCGGTCGACGGTGACGGTCGACCGAGGAAGAAGTCGGTCAACCAATCCGGTCGACCGATGTGCATGACATGCACAGGCCTTATAGGCTGGAGGGCCGGTCAACCGCCAGAGAGCTCTGCTCTCTGAAACTGGCCCCGGTCGACCGCGCGGTCGACCGGCAGAGAGCACCTGCTCTCTGTATCCAGGCCCGGTCGACCAGGCGGTCGACCGGTGACTGAACGGTCATAAAAATGACCATTGGCCGGTCGACCGGAAGGGCATTTTCTGCCTTTCCTGGCTGCCAACAGGCAGATTTTTTGGAGGGTTATAAATAGCCCCCTCCTTAACTGATTTCACCAAGAATTTCGAGATAAAAAATTTCCTATCTTTCTAAGTGTTTAACAGTAAGTTTTTAAAAGAGTTTTGGGCTTAAATATTTATCTTTATTTGTTTTAAAGTGTTGAAAAAATCAAAGAAAAATAGAGTCTTTGGGAATTAATTTTTATTCTTCATTTCTATAGCCATCTAGAAGTTTTCCTAAGAGTTTTTCTTTATGATTTATTTTCCAAAACACTTTATTTTCTCACACTTGAGCTATCATATCTATCCTATCTATCGGATCTTATTTTTGTGAAAAAATTGGTTTGTGGTTGTTGAGACCACCAAGAGTTGTAACCTTCCTTGTATTTGTTGGTATCCCTCTTGTGTAGAGGTGATTGTGGAGATTGAGTTTGGTTGTGTTGGTATCCCTCTAAGTGTAGAGGTGATTGTGGTTGGAGTGTTAGCTTTGAGCCTTATCCCTCTAGTGAGAGGTGATTGTTGCTTGGCTAAGTGCCCATCCCTAAGTGTAGAGGTAATTATTATTGTGCCTTGCCTCTAGTGTAGAGGTTTTGTTGGTTTGAGAGAGGAGTTGTGTACTCTTAGTTTATATTACCCCAAATTCTCAATAGAGGTTCCCTGTGTGGGAAGTCCTGTGTGGACGTTATAGTGGAAATCCTTCTGTGTGAAGGCGGGGACGTAGAGCAGTGACTCGAATCTCGAAACATATCTTTGTGTTTGCGATTGATCCACTATCTCAAAACTCTCTCTTTATATCTTACATTGATTCTATTGCTCATATCATATATGCTCGGTTTTGTTTGTGTGACTCACTTATGTTGAACCAAGAGAGCTTTACATAGCACCTCAACTTTTATTTAGAGGAATTTAGAGGAGATAGTCCAGAGCCCTTCACCAGAAATTCGGCTACACTCTTTGGTTACACTAAGGATGTTGCAATTTGTTTTTAATTTCGCATCATTTGTCATTAGATTAGTCATACACCTATTCACCCCCTCTAGGTATACTTTCAATTGGTATCAGAGCCTACGCTCCTGGTATTAGGTTTAACCACCTAGGAGTGAGATCTTGGTTAGCTAATTTAGATTTGCATTTGCACACTGTTTTTCTTACACGCACTCATGGATTTTATGACCCCTCCTATATTTGATGTTTCTAACATCAATGTATGGAAGATTAGATGAGTATGTACCTAAAAACTCTAGGAATGCATGTTTACCTTGCCGCTACCAAGAAATCTTATCTTGGTAATAGCAAGCATATAGAGGCTAATGCACAAGCCCTACAGGCACTTAGATGTACTCTAAATAAAGAATATTTATGTATAGTTTCTCATTATGATTCCACCTTTGCAGTGTGGAGCACCTTGACCTCTCCAAATCTTCAAACGCCAAACATTATGGAGAAGGAATCTAGTGAGGATGAATCCGAGCAAACTTGTTACATGGTCTAAGGGAATGACTCCCTTGAGGTAAATTCGAAAACTCAACTAGATGATAGTGCTAGTTCTTCCGGTGATGACTATATGGATGCCAATACTTTAAATGAAGAACTATCTATTACTTGTAAAAATTTGCTTGAAAAATATCAACTCTTGAAAATAAAAACTTTTAAAATGAAAGAAGAAAATAAGGATTTATTTTCGAAACTTGATATTATTTTACAAGAGAGGGATGAGATTTCAATTGAAAGGGACTCATTGAGATCCAAACTTGACCTTGCCCTAAAAGAAAATAAAATTTTGAAAAGTAAAAATAATTGTGATGAAGTTTTGAAGAATAATGAGGTTCTATCTTCAAAACTTGATTTTGTTGTAAAAGAAAACCAATCTTTGAAAAACAAAATTGCTTCTATTTCAAAAGAACAAGATTTGGTTTCTAAGAAAAATATTTCTTTGAAAAATGATATTGACTCACATGTTTGCCATGCTTCATCATTTAGTGTACCTATTGCATGCTCCACCTCTTTAACTATTATTGAAAATGATATATGTATGTTAAAGAAGAGTGTTGATTATTTGGGCTCTACTTTGAGCCAATGTGTCATGAACCACACACGGTTGAAATCCATGTTTTGAAAGAAACAAGTTCTACATATGCATGCACACCGTACACGTACACATGCTTCTCATGCTCACACACATGACACCATGTATGCTCATGTGTACACTTATATACATTGCGGACGTAAGGGACTCCATACTCTTCGAATACCTGTTCAGCAAAGAAAGTCAAGAGAACAAAAAGAAAGACATGAATTGTACCAAAGAATCCAGGTAATCATCACAAAAGAGACTCCATACTCCTCGAATACCTGTTCAGCAAAAGAAATAACCATATACCTGGATATACAAATCCAGAGAGTCAGAGAACTCTCAATGAGTATGTAAATGAGGGAAAGTGCACGTGGATATAAGGTGTGAACACATTACGATACTATTATAATATACTGAATAAGAAATAACATGCACTATAATATACTGAATAAGAAATAACATGCAAAATATATTTGAACAGTAATGACAGTCTAACTAGAATCAGGAGTATCTCACATCATGTATTTATATAACAGGTGGACACAGTTAATTTACAGTACGTGATGGACAATTTTTTGTTATTAATTATGTCAGCGAACACCAATTGTCACATGCAGCAAGTACATCTCATACTGTTTACTGTTATACAGTTATTGTAGTACCAGGCAGATTGGGGTTGTCGGCGCCAATCAGTTTCCTCAATCTCTATGTAAGTTATCTGATAAAATTATTAATTAATTTACTTAGATCACTCAATATTCATGTTCCTTGATTACTGGGACAATACGATGACAGTAACAGTAACAGTATATACCATGTAACAGTGATCAATGACAATATCAATGACATTAACAGTAACAATGAATCAGTATCACTGAGGAAAAGTAAAACAGTATAACAGTATCATAGTGTTACTGTCTAACAAGATTCTCCCAGTAACTTCAGTAACATGAAATATATAAATAACATATCGGGGTTGTGATCCGACACTATACAGTCTCATCTAGTACTGGTCAAATCCCATCCATATGTACTAGGGTGTAATAGTAACTGGCTTATAATCTTTTGATCTCAATACAGTCATTATAACCATCAAGAATTCAATTCATTGCCAATCCACAAGCTCAACTGATCAATAATACAGTTCTCTCAATACTATCAATCTACTCTAATTGTAACCCCGATCCTAGATGTATGTGCAAAGTATCAGTACTCGATATGGTGTGCATATTAGATTTGACCTTCCTGGTAGTCAGACCGAACTAGTTTCAGCTCCAATGCTTACTCTCCAATATTTTGGATTTTTCTAAATTTTCTGAATTTTTTCTTGATTATTTTGGAAAATCTCCGAATTCGGTGTCACCAATACCGATAATTGATTCTATGACTCTTAATTCACAAACAAAATTGAATTTTAAGAATGTACTTTCATATTATTTTCAAGATCATATTTTCTATTTTAGCATATTTTTGAGAATTTTTCTGAATTAATTAAAATCTGGTCATAGCGGTGTCGACCGGTATCACCGAGCGATTTCAAGATTTTTAATTTGCAAATCAGACTAAGTTTCTTGAATTCAATTTTATACTGCCCTCAGTGTAATATTTACTATTTTACAGAACTTTTTGAGAAGCGTTCTGAGCTAGCCAAATTTTATCAGATTTAAATAATATTAAATAATTTATTTTCCTTTCTTTTCTTTTCTCCTCCAATCTTCTTCATTTCCTTCTCCACCAAGCCAGCCGACTCCTCCACTAAGTTACATCATCCCCACTCTCTCTCCTTTAATTAAAATCTTTTTCTCTATCTCTAATTTTTTCATTCTCTCCATCTCTCTAATAAAACTTCCTATCTTTCCTCTCTCCGTCTCTTCCTCCACAACTGACTACAACCACACCGGGCCTAACTCAGGCGACCTAGTGGGCCACCCCTTGTCGCCGGCTAGGCCACGGTCTCCCCACTCCCCTCTTTCCTCCATTCTCCTTCACCCAATTCTCCACTACCTCCTTTCTCTTTAATTTCTCCACCAATTGCCATCACATCTCCACCCAAATTCCACCTCCTTCTTCCTCAAATTACCACCATTACCATCACATTATTCCACCACCACAACCTCCCACAATAACCACCTCCCACCTCCTCCAATTCCATCTCCATAATCACCACATATCACAATCATCTCTATCACCATCTACATTACTTCTACCATCATCATCTCTCCTCCTCGCCCTCTTTCCCATAGCCCAGACATCCGCATGGACCAACAGCGGCGCCGCCGTGCCGTTCACCTGGCCGGCCAACCAGGCCCTGGCGCTGCCTCCCTTGCTGCCTCTCCTTTCTCTTTCTCTTATTCCTTCTCCTCTCATGTGAATCCAAACCCATTAAAACCCAAACCCAATATGATTCAACCAAATAAACTCAAACCCAATAACCCTTATACGCAAATACTTAAGTTAAATGGGTATGGGGTTATTGGATCTAAACCTGACTCATTATCAGTCCAACCTGCTTCTAAACCCATAAAGGTAATTTTACATAAAACCTCTCTGCTAAATATAGTTATTACATTTTATACTTTATAAATTACATATTTAACCCATTTTTAATGATTTTAATGTTCAGACGATATCTTGAGCATCCGGAGTCCAATCTGAACGATTCTTGAGTCTTTGCGATCGTAGAAAAATGAACTACATCCTTGTAATAGATATGTGAGTGTTTTTCTTTTATAAATGATCTTTCATCATGTTAAATATAATAATTAGTAATTTATTCAATAGATTGTATGCATCGCCCAATAAATCATATACTATGTAAACCACTAAAAATAAGGATGTGTTAGTATTTAATAATATTTTATAGTTATTCTTGATTTAAGATAAACATGTAAATGGATTATTTATATGTAGATAAAAGGACTTTCAGAATAATAACTAAATTAATAATTATTAAAAACGGTTGCGAATAGTTTGAAAATAAATAATTGTCTATAATTCTAGTAGGATATTGATCACAGTAATAACATAAAAGTGATATAATAAATACTAATACATCATACATATTGACGCATGTTCACGTTACATCCATCACCTTGACATTATCATCATTACTTGAATAACCACTGATACACTTGACACTGTTATTTCCTGATCAACCATCACTGTTGTATGCCTATTTCTATGTATTTGATATGGTTGTGAACACTATTAGTTCAGGTATCACTGTTACACAGATACTCTAATATACTCGACACTGTTATTTCATGTGTTTGTATCACTGCTACATGGACACTGTCATTCTATGTATTTGCATCATTGTTACACGGAAACTCTAGTATCCTGGACACTATTTTGTCATATAGATACTTGGTTACACCGGATATTGTTATTTCATTCTTCTATTGCTATGACATGGATTCATCTGTGCACATTCGTTGACTGTTTCTGTATTCCTGTTGCATGAATCACTGTTTCTGTTAACTGGATTGCTGTTATTTAAATATTCTTGTGCTCCTGTTATATTGTAAAACTTGTCATGTTACCGCATTACTATGAAAATTTTGTTAACTTGTTACATGTTATAAATACTGTTATTAAGCTAGCCCATCTGTATCCTGGTAAACCTGTTGGTAGCACAATCACACTGTCATCCAGCGGAATATGAGCGGAATTAAGTACCACACGGAGCAAAGTGCCACATCATACCTATATGTGGTGGGGACCACCTCTTGAATCTGTGGGGGCACCTCTAGAATCCCTACCTCTGCCTGGTGTTGGATGACGAGAATGTCTCCGGTGATCTTATTATAGATATTGTTATTGACCAGACTCAGTATTCATGTTACCTGGTGTACATATTATTCGCATGGTCATGCTAGCATCCGGCAAAAAGTGTGTGGAACTAAGTGCCACACGAAATAAATTGTCACATCATATACATGGTGGGGGTCATCTCTTAAATCCATGGGGCCTACCTTTAGGATCTCACATTGCTAGGTGTTGCATGATGAAGGCATCCTCAGTACATTAGTTATTCACACCCAGTACATGATACATTTAATAACCCAACAATGATGATGTTAGAAACGATTGCTATTTGGGCACTCTCTTATTCAGATAATGGTACCCGTATGTCATATTCGAATGGTCCGGCTGGGGTACAAGCTCCAGTATGAACTTTTAGTGGTATGGAGATATTAGAAGAGATTGATTAAAATATCAGGCGGTACTGATTGTTATTATCATATAAATAACATGACTTTCTCGATGCTTGTATATTATTGTTCATTTATACTTGTTACACTTCCTGAATATCTTATCCATCACCATGTCACATGTATATCTTTCACTTCATGTAGAGACACACTATTCATGTACATGTATACTCTGCCATTCTAAATATTTTATGTTCTATGTATTCTCTGTAGACACACTGTTGCAGTATAATCACAATACTATAGTATGGTTGTTCTGCGTACCTCATGTCTAACTGTTCATATTAATCACGATACCATCATGCTACTATTACTATGAGTAAATAATAAACCTAAAATAATAAAACTTGGTATATGTTACTTAAACCAATTAATTTAATTGGTATAACATAATAATATAAGATTTGGTGATATATAAGACTCTTCCTGATAATATTAATTGATATTAATGTCATATAATTTGATAATATTATAAAACACAACTGTAACATGCTAGGTAATTTATAATGTCATAGTGCTAATATAACATTTATTTATATTTATGCATATATCTTGATCGTTAGTATAATAATATTGTACCACTGATATTTAAACATGTATTACATAGTATCGTGACTGTACTACTATTATATATTACTTTTTTTACCACTCACTAGGTCGCTTTTTGACGATTCTGAGGTTACTTTCTCAGGTTGGAGATCAGAGATTTCGTAGCACTTAGTATTTTTCCGGAATACTATTAGAAGACCCGCCACTTTTATTATTCATAGATACTTTATTATTATTTTGTCTCTTTTTCTTTATTTATTCCTGTTTTTATATCTATCTAATCACTAACCCCTTTTGCATGTATTCTTGTACTTATTTAATATTAAAATAAATGTATATATTATATTTATTTTCTTGTAATGAGGCTTAGCACATATACGTGAGATATTTTTCTTACACATATGTATCGCCAATTCTCATCGCGTCACCTCTACAGTAAATTTTGGGAAGCGGGGCATGAACGGGTTTATTGGTATCAGAACCTATGTTTACACCAAATGTGGGTAACCACGTAGATCAGTTGGGCTCTTACTAACAGTACAACCAGTTATCAGATTAGAACTAATTTGTATTTGGATTTGGGGATTTCAGGTATGAGTACAAGAATATAATTTCTTTGAAAATCTATCCTTGACACATACTATTTCCTATATTTAGTTGTCATCTAGAGTATTTTGATTTCCTTCCGTTTTCTTTTCATCCTTTTGATTTCACTGTTTGTTTTGATTCCTGATCTTAATCACTCAATCCTGAGTTTGATTATAGATATCAGAGTTAAGCAGCGGAAGTGTGGTGGGCCCATAACCCACAGGTCTTAGGATCAGTAAAATATTTGTCTCCCAGCTGAATTGAAATTTCGAGGACAAAATTTTTGTAAGGTGGGTAGAAGTGTAACCCTCGACCCTAGATATATGTGCCACAGTATCAGTGCTCGGTATGGCGTACGTATTTAATTTAACCTTCTTGGTAGTCAGACTGAACCAGTTTCAGCTTATTTTCTAATATTTTGGATCTTTCAAAAAAAATTGAGAATTTTTTAGGATTATTTTGAAAAAATTTCAAATTCGGTGTTGACTAATATGGATAATCGATTCTATGATTTTTAATTCATATATGGAGTTGAATTTCAAGAATCTACTTTTATATTGTTTTTCAAAATCATATTTTCTGCTTTAGCGTATTTTTGGAGATTTTTATAAATTAGTCAAAATCTGGTCGAACTGGATCACCGATCATTTCAGAATTTTAATTTGCAAACCACACTTTTTTGAATCTGATTTCATATTGCCCCTCAGTGGACTATTTATTATTTTATAAAATTTTGAGAAGCGTTCTGAACTAGTCAAATTTTATCGGATTTAAATAATATTAAATAATTCTGATTCCTTTCTTTTCTTATCTTTTCTCCTCCAATCTTCTTCATTTCCTTCTCCCACAAGCCAGCCGACTCCTCCACCGACTTACAACACCCCTCCTCTCTGTCCCTTAAAATTAAAATCTCTTTTCTTATCTCTATTTCTTCGTTCTCGCTATCTCTCTAATAAAACTTTCCTACCTTCTCTTTCTCTATCTCTTCCTCCACAATCGACTACCACTATACCCGGGCCCAACTCTGGTGACCTGGCCAGCACCCCCTCGTTGCTATCTAGGCTACAGTCTCCCCCACTTCCCCTCTTTCCTCCATTCTTCTTCTCCCAATTCTCCACCCCTCCTTTCTTTTCAATTTCTCCGCCAATTTCCATCACATCTCCACCCAAATTCCACCTCCTCTTTCTCAAATCATAACCACCATCACACTATTCCACCACCATAACCTCCCACAATCACCACCTCTCACCTTCTCCTTTTCCATCTCCATAATCACCACATATCACCACCATCTCTATCACCATCTCCATTACTTTCATCATCATCACCTCCCCTCCTCACCTCCTCTTTCCCCTAGCCCAGACCTCCGCCTGGGCCAGCCCTGACGCCACCGCGTCATTCACCTGGCTGGCCAGCCAGGTCCAACGGCCGGCCGACCAGGCCCTGGCCGCTGCCTCCCTTGCTGTCTCTCCCTTTCTCTTTCTCGTATTCTTTCTCCTCTCATATGAATCCAAACCCATTAAAACCCAAATCCAATATGATTCAAACCAATAAACTCAAACCCAATAACCCTTATACCCAAATACTTAAGTTAAATGGGTATTGGGTTATTAGATCTAGACCCGACCGTTATCAACCCAAACTTGCTTTTAAACCTATAAAGGTAATTTTACATAAAACCTCTCTGCTAAATATAGTTGTTATATTTTATACTTTATAAATTACATATTTAACTCATTTTTAATGATTTTAGTGTTCAGGCGATATCTTGAGCGTCCGGACTCTGATACGATTATTGAGCCGCGGCGATTGTAGAGAAATGGACTCCCTGTAATAGCTACATGAGTGTTTTTCTTTTGTAAATGATCTTTCATCATGTTAAATATAATAATTAGTAATTTATTTAATAAATCTATGCATCACTCAATATATCATGTACGATGTAAACCACTGAAAATTAAGGATGTGTTAGTATTCAATAATATTTTATAGTGATTCTTGATTTAATATAAACATGTAGATGGATTATTTTATATGTAGATAAAAGGACTTCAGAATAATAACTAAATTAATACTTATTAAAACGGTTGTGAAGAGTTTGAAAATAAATAATTGTCTATAATTTCTGTAGTATACCAATCACAAGAATAATATAAAAGGGATATAACAAATAATGATAAATCTATACATATTGACGCATGTTCACGTTCATCCATCACCTTGACACTGTCACCATTACTTGAATAACCACTGATGCACTGGACATTGTTACTTCCTGATCAACCATCACTGTTGTATGCATATTTCTATGTATCTGATATGGCTGTGGACATTATTAATTCAGGTATCACTGTTACACAGATACTCTAATACACTCGACTATGTTATTTCATGTGCTTGTATCACTGCTATACAAACATTGTCATTCCATGTACGTGTATCATTATTACTTTGACACTGTCACCATTACTTGAATAACCACTGATGCACTGGACATTGTTACTTCCTGATCATCCATCACCTTGACACTGTCACCATTACTTGAATAACCACTGATGCACTGGACATTGTTACTTCCTGATCAACCATCACTGTTGTATGCATATTTCTATGTATCTGATATGGCTGTGGACATTATTAATTCAGGTATCACTGTTACACAGATACTCTAATACACTCGACTATGTTATTTCATGTGCTTGTATCACTGCTATACAGACATTGTCATTCCATGTACGTGTATCATTATTACATGGACACTCTAGTATACTGGATACTATTTTGTCATATAGATACTTGGTTACACCGGATACTTTTATTTCATTCTTCTATTACTGTGGCATAGACTCACCTGTATACATGCGTTGACTGTTCCTGTATTCTTGTTGCATGGATCACTGTTCCTATTACTTGGGTTACTATTATTTGAATATTTATGGACTCCTGTTATATTGTATACTTGTATATATTATCACATTACTGAGAATTTTGTTAACATGTTACATGTTATAACATTGTTATTAAGCTAGCCCATCTATATCTTGGTAAACCTGTTATTTGCATAGCCACATTGGCGTCGGCGGAACATGTACGGAACAAAGCGCCACACAAAGTAAAGTGCCACATCACGCCTATACGTGGTAGGGCCACCTCTTCAATCCGGGGGGGGGATGCACCTTTAGAATCCCTTATTGCGTCAAAAAAATTCAAAGTAAAATTCATTGAGTGAATGAAAATTACAACGGATTCAATCCGATTATAAAACAGAGAAGAATATCTAGACCTCCCCTTTATTTAAGGCTGGGTTCTTCGTATAGCGGTGGAGATTGATTCTTGTTTTCCATTGATGAGCCAAGCCAAAAGCTTATTTCTGGATTTTTTTCTTGTTCTCATTGAAAACACACTGGTCAGTTATAAAATCTTAATCAGTGGCTAAAATCTCAAAGAGATTAGAAACTCAACTTAAACTCAGCAAGTTTATAGAGTTGTTTCCTCCAATAAAATGTGTGTTCAGCAGTCTTATGCTTAGCTTTCAGCCTTCTGTGATTATCCAGCTTCAAGCATCAAGTGTGCCTTTTAGAGATTCTCCTCTTCTAGTCTTTGGCATCTTGGGTTCTGCCCCTTTTGCCCCTAGCTTTCATAGCTATTTATTTCAAGGGGATAACTACTCCCTTAAATCTCTCCATAATGAGGATTTATGCCCCATAATGTGGAAAGAAAGTGGGTATTGATTGCTCCATAATGGGGATTTATGCCCCATTATGTGGAGAGAAGTGGACATTGATCGATCCAATAACTGTTGTCTATTACATCAGAAACGCGTCTCATTGGACGCGGACCTCGTGGTTGGACACGAACCTTGTATTTTGATGTTGAAACGCTACCCTGAGGTTTGTGTATTGAAGAGCAGTACGACCATCGCGTTTGGCACATAATGCGACCTGCGCATCGCGTTTGTTGAAGTGGAGCGTCCGCGCTTGAGTTGAAACGCAACCTTCGCATCGACATGAGGCCTTAGGTCCGCGTTTGGGGTTGAAACGTGACCTTCGCATTGACATGAGGCCCTAGGTCTACGTTTGGGTTGAAACGCGACCTCCGCGTTTGACAAAGGACATGAGGTCTGCATTTGAGTTGAAATGCGACCCTCACATTTGGCATGAAGCCCCCGTCTGAGCCTTAGTCTTCAATAATTTTAGACAGCCTAAAGAACCCCCTCCAAAGTTTTTGAAACTCCGCAGTTGACTGAGACAGGTTTCAAAATACTTTGGACTTTAAGTTGCCTTGGGCTTTCATGATTATACTGGCAGTCTTTTGAAATGCCCTGAGCTTTATCTTGTCTGGATTCTGGTCTATATGAGTGTACTGTTGAACTGCTTGAAGTCTCCAGGAAAGATCTTCATAAGTATCCAGAAGCACAGTCTGGAACTTTTCTTAGCTTTCACTTGCTTATTGGTGTATTGTTGAACGGCTGAGTTGTTGACTTTTTCTGCCAGTGTACTGTAAAACTGTTTGCAGAAGTTAGATCTCAGTCAACAAGTCTGTTTGATTGCCAGAGGTATTGTTTAACTTAGCAATTAAAATTTAGACAACTTCACTGGGGAAGCTTAATAAGAGAGGAAGTTACTGACAGAGGTGTGATGTTAATTTGACAGGGACTTATTTTTGCGTGCTAGAGGTAATGATTAACTTACCACTGAAAGATCTCATTTTTACTGAGAAAATCGAGAAGTTAACTATTAGAGGTGTGATGTTAACATAACAGAAATATGTGCTAGAGGTGTAATGTTAACTTGGCACTGAAAGATCTCATTTTTACTGAAAATTGAGGAGATAACTATTAGAGATGTGATGTTAACATAACAGGAATGTGCTAGAGGTTTAATGTTAGCTTAGCACTGAAAGATCTCGTTTTCACTGAGAAAATCGAGGAGATAACTGTTAGAGGTGTGATGTTAACATAACAGGAATATGTACTAGAGGTGTAATGTTAACTTAGCACTGAAAGATCTCATTTTCACTAAGAAAATTGAAGAGATAACTGTTAGAGGTGTGATGTTAACTTAACAGTGACTTGTCTTGCGATTTGAGCAAGTTTAATTAGAGGTGTGATGTTAACTTGACCGAGATTTGTCTTGCAATTTGAGCAAGTATAATGGACTCATCATTCTATTGAAGAGAATTGACAAGTGAAGGTTATACCTGCTGGGGTATATTTAAGTTTTATTGTCAGAGGTTTGATTTTAACAAGATAGGTTCGATCTGTAATTCATTTCGCTGGAGAAATAAATACAGCTTTTGTATACTTACCATTTCATGGAAGGAAATTGGTAAGGAATTTTGGTGGGATTGATGGGATCAGGCCCTTAAATTGTTAGCGAATTCTCAGCTATCAACAGATTTAGTTTGCCTTTAATAACTATTGTTTGAGTTGGGCTAGCCATGTTGTTCCCCTCAGCATGATGAGTTGTCGACGATTTTGTATTGGACTTAGCCAATGTGTTCCTTCATTCTTTAGTCGTCAGAGGCGCTAAATTGTTGTTCCACAGATAAGTTCTAAAATCTTAATGGGAATTAAAGAAGTACAAACTCCATTGGAAATTTATAGGGAAACTGGCATTCCCTTTTAGTACTTATTTGGTCGGAGGTGTGGTGTTAACTTGATCATGAATAGTACTTTTTTGTTTGGAGTAATACATGATGTACTTTCAGGGGTTTTTTATCCATAGGATGATAAACACAGATAGTCTTTGACATTATACCGATGGAATGATTTAGACTATTCAGAGGTAACTGGTGAACGTGACAGTCGTAAAAGTCAGACTACCTCATTGCCTAGTAGATTCAATACTACATGCTCTTGTAATCTTTCTGACTTACTCTTGCAACTATGTCTTCTGCTCATTCGCCTTGTAAGACTAGTTACTTCCAGGTGCGACTTTGAGTTACTCCGATTTGAGATAGGAGTGTGGTTTGCAGGTTGTGGTAGCACATCTCTACCAGTATAGAATGTATTATGCCACTTGGACATCAGAGCGTCATACTCTGAAATCTCTCCATAAACACTTGATTGACTCTTTTTCTTTTGCTTTATTGTAAGGAGAATTGGCACGGATACTTCAGTGTCATCTTCGAAGAATCGCACCAGGAAGAGCTTCTCGAGGTCGACCCATTTCTTGATAGAGCCGATAGGAAGCTTCATGAACAATTAAAAAGCAACCTCTTGAGGGTGCCGATGAATAAACGAGCCATGATGGCATCATTTGATACTACATTTTCTGTTTGAGATTTGAAGTAGTATATATGTTGGTTTGACGAACCTTTTTTCATCGAAGGCGTGCAGATTCGGTGCCTTGAACCTGGGAGGATAGGGAGCTGAATCCCACTGATCAGGTATGGTCTGACCACCCCCATTTTTTGAAGATTCTTCGATTTAAGATAGCCCCCAGGCATTTTTCAAGCTCGTTTATCTTCTTAGCATGATTATCTTCTAAATTCTCTGATTTTTCAGAAGAAGAAGACTCAAGACTTTCATATCCAAAGTTGTTCTCATTGCCATCAGAGTATTCGGAGGTAGAGTTTTCATCCTCCTTCTCTCTACCCTTGCTTTTGCAGAAAGAAGCATTAGTCTTCAGCCTTTTCATCTTCTTCTTCGATTTTTTAAGCAAAAGAGCTATCATCTTCTTGAGGTCTTTGATAGACTCGTTGGGCTTGAAGTATCTCATGTTGTGCCTGTTGCACTCGAGCTTGCTCCTCAAATTATCTCTTCCAGAATATTGCCATATATGCAAAGGTTATGTCTTCCTATAAGAGTTATATAAATGGGATCCCATGATGGCAAAGTGTTCATCATCTGTTTCAATCCTCTAGCTAGCGAATTGTAGTCGATTGGGATAACTGCTCCAGTTTGGATCCAAGTGTATCGGTAAATTCCTTCAGGCTCGACTAAAATTTGTTTGAAACCTGAGGAACGTTCAGTATCCGACTTCTCAGAACTAAAGGCAAGTTGCTTTCCTTTCGGCTTACTTGGTGTGATGCTTAGACCCTCCATATTGAAAGTCACCTTAGGGTACTCAGTGCCAGAGGATGACTTATTCTTACGAGATTGTTGCTTCTTGGCAGAGTTTGAGTTTGAAGCCTTTGATAATAGGCTAAAAACTGACGGCTTAGTCATCTGAAAGTTACAGTGACAATCAGAGCACACAGAGATGAGCTGCTTGCAATGGCACTAAGGAGTGGTTTGATGAGTACTCCTCTTTCTCCTCGATCCGTTGCAGGGGTATCTAAAGAACTAGCTTCAAACCAATGGGAGTGAGGGCTTCCCAGTTCACATTT
>JAVJIF010028475.1:0-11311 GCA_038442645.1 Agave tequilana | reverse complement strand
GATTGAATAACATGGCTAAAAGTTTGGATCCCGCATATGAATTTGCAGATCATATAACCGGTGACCTCCGAATGTGTTTTATTGCAAATTTTGCAAGTATAAAATAACTGCTGGAATCACTAGGCTTAAACATCACTTGGCTGGTACTAAAAAAGGCATTAAAATTTGTGCACAAGTCCCGTCCAATGTGAAGCAAGCTTGTAAAGACATGTTTGGTCACGGAGGTGGAAAAGGAGTCAATAATCCGTGAAATTGGGAGGATGGGAGAATCACAGGAAGATGTGGTAAGCCAAGAATTGCAAAGCGCTGCTGGAAGCAACTCCCAACCCCGAACTCTGGGCCTATGAATAAATTATCAATCTTGAAGCCCGCCATTCGACACTTGAGAGCTCTTATAAAGAGGCAAGAGAGAAATGTGTAAGAAAAATTGGGAGATGCATCTATACACTTGGGCTTCCATTTAATATCATTCAAACTCTTATTAGAAGGAGATGATAGAAGAGATCGGATCATTTGGGATAGGCTTGAAGTAACCATCCTCTTATGAGATAAGTATACGAGTACTTAAGGCTGAGGTAGAGGATATAGATAAGATCAAAGCGACACACATTGCGGCTTGGAAGCAATATGGATGCACGGTGATGTCAGATAGATGGACAGATAGGAAGAGTAGGAGTTTGATAAACTTTCTTGTGAATTCACCCGAGGGGACTTTTTTTTATAAGTCCATTGACGCGTCAGAATCGATCAAGACCGAAGCTTCTTGTGGGAGCAACTTGATAAGGTGGTGGAGGAGATTGGTGAGGAGCATGTTCTTCAAGTGATTACCGACAATCATGCATTTATGTGAATGCCGGTGCAAGACTTATGAACGCAAGAAAATGTCTTTATTGGACTCCTTGCGCTGCTCATTGCCTTGACTTGATGCTTGAAGATATAGGCAAGATGAAGATTCACACGGAGACTCTTGAGATGGCAAAGGGTATAACCCAATTCATATACAACCATGGTTGGATTCTTAATTTGTTTCGGGCACACACAAAGGGGAAGGAACTCCTAAGACCGCCATTACATGATTTGCTACTTCCTTTTTGACTCTACAAATATTGTACCAATTAAGATAACCTTTGAGAAAGATGTTTGCATCCGAAGAATTCAATAGGAGCACTTGGGCAAAAAAATCAAATAGAGTGAAAGTAAAAAGAGCGGTGGTTTCTACTAGAAGTTTTTGGGCCAAAGTTTTGTTTTGCTTTAGCACCACACTTCCACTCGTATATGTTCTACGAGAGGTGGATTCGGATGTGAGGCCATCTATACCTTTTCTTTATGATATGCTTGATACTACAAAGGAGAAGATACGGGATGTGTGTGGTGGCAGTAAGAGGAAGTACATGCCTTACTGGAATATGATTGACCAGAGGTGGACAGGTATGTTGCATAGACCTCTTCATGCGGCAGCGTACTTCCTAAACCCAAGATGTTTCTATAGCGAGAATTTTAGCAATGATGCTGTGGTAAGAAGAGGCCTTCGTGAGTGCATGCAACGCATGATCCCTGACATTTGTGAGTATGCACAGGCTGATGTGGAGTTAGATAGTTATAGACAGAAGCTTGGAGAATTTGGAAGCCAATTAGCTCAAATGACCTTGAATGCTCGTAGTCCAGTTATAATTTAGTGAATATCTTTGATTCTTTCATTCTTTATTTAGTCATGCGATGTCTAACGCTTAATCTTTTAGCTGCTTGGTGGGAGAGATTTGGAGATGAAGTTTCTACACTTCAAAAGTTTGCAGTTCGAATTATATCTCTTACTGCTAGTGCTTCCGGATGTGCATGCAACTGGAGCACTTTTGAGTAAGTAAGAAAAGTTAAAACTTACAACTTATACGTTATAACTTTCTTTATAATAAATAAGAAATGACTTAATTTTAATAAATAAATTTGTTTGTTGAAGGTACATTCAAAGAAAAGATGCCACTTGGAGCAGTTACGTCTGCAATCCCTCGTTTATGTTATGTATAACATCAAGCTTCAAGAGAGGAATATTCGTAGGAAGCGACTGCATATTGATCCGATTTTGATAGAGGAGCCTGCTAGCGATGATAGTGGCTTGTAGAGACCGAAGAGCCTTGTCTTATGGATGATATTGCATGGCTAGATGAGGCAAGAGAAGAAGATGAGGCAAGGGAAGATGAGGACAGAGATTTTCTAGATGTCACCGCACTTGATAATGAAGTCATTAGCATTGCGGTTGATAATGAGTTTAAAGAAAAGAGACAAAGGGTAGATAGTTGTTCTTTCATGGACAAAGGGAAAGGCCTGTCATTGATGATGTGATGAGTCCAGGGACGATATCGATCCAGAGGATGCTGAGTACATCTTAGAAGAGGATGATTTAGTCATAATAGATGAGATTAGGGCATAATATTATTTCAGGATATTATGACTACTTTGTGTTGTATGACTATGACTTATGTTTGCGAACTTTTTTAAATTTGTTATGTTTGTGAACTTGTTATAACTTGTGAATGTGAAAAATTATTGTGGTACTTCCTAAAATTTGTTGTGAGACTTGATAAGTGTGTTATATATTTGTTTTGATTTTTAGATTTTTTAAAATTATTTTTTATTTATTAAAATTCTTAAATATAGTATATATATTTATTTTTATTAAATAAATATTAAATCACGTAACCTATGTTATGTGTTACGTTATAAACTATCTTAACATAACAAAAGAAAAACGTTATCGTTACGTTATCGTTATTTTGAACATTGCTTCCAACTTTTGTCCCTTCAGCTTTCAAACACTAAAAAGTAATACTTCTGATTTTTATTCAACTGACAGAAAGATTGTTGGGTTTGGTGGTGTGGGGGGGGGGGTTTGGGGGGAGGGAGGTGTTATTTTTTTGGGGGGGTGGGGTGGGGTGGGGTGGTGGGAGGTAGATTTCTTCCAATTCCGTTCTCAAACTGTACATCTAAAGCAGTCTCTCTACAACAGTTTGTAGAGAGAGGGCAAAAACAAGTAGAGTTTTTTTAACTCTATGACAGGACTTCGGTCGACCGGACGGTCGACCAACATGCACAAGCCTTGGATCAGTCGACCGATGTTGCATGAGGAAGAGGAACCCGGTTGGGTCGGTCGACCGGTCGACCGGGTCGACCGACATTTTCAGTAAATCCTGCAACGACAGAGGGTATTGAGCGGTCGACCGGACTGCCGACCGATAGTCAGGTCAGAATTGTTTCTGGACCCGACCTGAAATTATTTTGAAGGTTTCTTCTTCTCCCTATAAATAGAGGGTGTGAACCCATTTTAGGATAATGTTGATTTTCTGAGTGAGTTCTTGAGAGAACCAATTGTAATTCTCTTGTAATCTTGTGTAAATCATCAATAGATCTCTCTCTTCTTCCCCGGGGACATAGATAACCTCGTAAATCTTAGTCTCCTTCTCTTTATGTGTGTGTTTATGATTTAGGGTTGTGTTCTTGACATGCTCCAGCCCCAACACAATCTTACTCCGGAAACATTCAACTATGATAAGCTCCAAAATCGTGAGAAGAGATTTACTCTCGTGTCCAGTAAGGAGCACCATGCATGTGTCTTTTCCTAGCCTAGGAAAGCTCTGAGGACTCTTCAGATAAGTGAGCTTGAATTAAGTTACTAATTGCTGGTTTCTCTATCTGCCAGCGAGCTTCTAGTTTATATAGTTGTTATAATATAAAAAAATTACCCTCAATCCTAGTAGTGTTAGGGACTTTAATATGGTATCACAACAACCAAGATTCAATTTCATCGGGCACACATCTAAAAAGTAGATTAAATTAAATAAAAAATATTATTGCTCAAAAGCCCAAAAATTGGCATAAAAAGGGCGCGCAACCTGCGGGGCTTGTTAGGATATAAAAATATCACTCCCAACCCTCACCACAACTTCGGATTTTTGTAGTGGCAAGGATTAATAGTGTTGGCTGACTTGGCAGTAGGTATTCTAGACAACTTGCTCCAACATACAGAGGGGTTCACTTCACAGAGCCAGGTTGTGAAAATTTGTTCAGTATTTTTGTGGAGCTTCCTCGTTTATAGCTGACACTAGGTTGATGAGGAAGTATTGATGATGATGATTGTGACCATGATGAGAAAAATCTGTGCATCACTCTTCTTTTTTGTGTGTAATAACTTTGTCTGGATTATAGAGTTCTATACTGTTTTTAGATTCCAGGTATGTGGGATAGTCATAATTGGAGTCTACTAAGAGTCTTAACTATAAAAGAGCACTCTCATATAAACATGAATTTTGAATGCTGCTCCTTTGTATGAGTCAAAAATTATCTTGCGGTTTACAAAGTCAATCCCAGATTTTAAATTCCAGTGGTCAGAAAGAAGAAAACAATTTAAAGTGTGTCTTACCAAATTATGGGAGAAGTGGGAAACAAGAGAATGCAACCCTACAGCAGATCTGAGGATTTAATTGGCCACATGTTCATCAACTTACAGTTCGCTAAAATTCCAGTTAACCTCGGATTTTTCTCTATTTATTTTTTTTTATCTTAAGTTCAAAATTTCTCGTGCCCAACATAGACACTTTCCAATAATTGAGTTTAAATCTTACATCTGTGAGGGGGGGACGAAACTTAAATCCTTCAAAAATAGAAGCGAAAGAGAAGAATAGTATAGAAGAAAATTGAGAAATTGACATTCAATCAATAATTAAGCACTGTTACAAGACCTTGATGATGATTTCTGATGAAACGGATACACTGAGCAATTTGTTTGAGTTTTGTTCGTATACTTAGCAGTGTAGGTTCTATTCTCCCTGAACAGTGTAGGTTCTATTCTTACTGAATAGTGTAGATTCTATTCTCCCAGATTTTCAACGTCAGTGTTGGCAAAAACATCAGACCTCACCTGTGCAACAACGATAAAAAGAAATGTGAATCCGTTTCCCTCTTTGATTTTTGCCCAGCTAATTCCAAATTCAATTGTTGAACGGGATTGCGGCAGTTTTAGTTGGAGCAACAGGAACTAATGAGGCATTATCCATAATTGCATATTAAATTTACTTTATGCGTATGGTTGTTATATTCCTCGGTTAAAATAGTAGGTACAATCTGCCCTATGGTTTTGGGTCATTATGGAAGGTTCCTTAGTATATATTGGAACAAATGGAGTTAAAAGCTGAAAATGATGGTTTACCCAACCTTTACCCAACCGCGCTTCCTTTTTCCCGTTTCTATCATTATCTTCATTTGTTCTTCGTTTTGGCAGACATGAATGCTTTTTCTGAAGATCAAAGATGTTTCCTTTTCTGTATCTTTGTTTCTCTTGATTGTATCATTTGTTGCATATATCTTTGGAGAAAAATTTTATGTGAGTTTTTGTTTCTATGGACTACAGTTTTGTGTCTTGATTTCCTTCATATTGTTTTAAGTCCTTATATATGGTAACCTTCTTAATATTTTTCATTACTACTTCATTACATTCTGTATACTATTTTATGAAATTGCTTCTTGGTGCATCAACATCTGATTTCTTTTGAGATCCCACTTACCTATCATTCATCCGAATTCACTCTGGAACCTGTCGATGGATTAAGAATCTTAGTGTTAAATACATAGTATTCCCCTATAAGCATCCGCGGATATTCAAAAATCCTTAAATGTTCAGCATGTATAGGTATCAAAAAACTTCTTCCGCAGGTAGATTTAATTAGTTTACTTGTGCATCTCAGTCCGACTACTTGTCTTTAATTACTTGATTTGAGCCTTTCTTTTCCTTTTCCTTCTTCTACTTGTTGTTTTCATTAGTCGAACTATCTTCTTTAGGCTCCCATTGTATAAGGAAAAGAAATAAAGAGAGAAAAGTTGAACAAAAGGAAATTACCTTGTATAAGCATTTACAGGTGACACTGTCTCCCCCTTTTCAATAATATGTTATCAGAGGTTATGCCTTTCCTACATTGTCTTTTCTATCTTCTGTTCTTTTTTTTGGTTAATTTTTCTTGATTGTTATATGCTCTCTTTTTTTTTTGCCCCCAACTGAGATTGATTATTTCATGAAAGTTCCTAGTTTTACTTTATTAAACTTGTAAATAGATATAAAGTTTGGTTTCTTTTTGGGATGACCTATAACTGTTCATAACTTTGTAGGATCAACGACGCCTTGGTGCGCTAATTGTGCCAAGCCAAGACGAAGTTCTGACAGTAGCAAAAAAACTGTCAAAACAGAGGGGTGAGGCTGTCAAACTCAGTAAAGAGAAGATGCTGAATCTCTTGTATGAAGAATTAAGAACATGGTAAAAATGCTTCGTAGTTGTTTAGTTTATGTGTTTGCAATTACAAATGATATTCTTGATTCACACTGATTGCAAGAGGAAATTAATTATTATGAATGCATGGCTTGTATGTTGAATAACTATCATTTTGCATATCCATGACAAAGTGCATGTAAAGAATGATTATGGTTGGTTTATGCATCTACGAATGATGAAGTTTAATTTATATGATTAATTAAATAGATTTATATTGTTCACTTGCTAGGAGACACTGATAGTACATGGATATGATACGAAGAGGACAGGCAATATGGCAAGTCCTTAGAAACTAGAGCTGCTATTGGCTTCGGTCCAGGTTCCACTATATACCCATAGACGGACCTGGACCCAGACTCGGACCCCTCATTGGTATCACTTTTGGATCCGGACAAGACCGTATTTGAATGGTTGGAGATTAGGTTTATCTTGGGTTTATATTCGCTATAACTTCAAGTTCATAGCTAGGGTTTTGTAAGGACCTGTTGAGGTCGTGGCTCTAATCCGCTCACAAACACTCATGTTAAGAAGGACAAAAGAGATACAAAGGCAGATGGGGGACATTAATCCCACATTTGAAAAAGAAAGAGGTGAATATAATTAAATAAGATTGGACTCAGGACTCCAATAGGGGTTTTCCTTCTTGAATTATATTGGGTTCCATAACTTTTCACCTAATATCCATCATATTAATGGGTCTTTGTCTCTGTAAATTGTATCATAACTCATAGTCAAGATTCTTGGGCTCAATACAAGCATGGAGCGGACATTTTAATACAGATGAGGATCCAGTCATGTTGTGGTGGGTTCTTGCTATAATTTCATACTATAAAGTAGGGTAACAGCTCTATGTCTTGATGGGTGTGATGGCAAGAAGTTTTATAGTTAATCGAGGATCCACATTTGAAACTTGTCTCGCTGGCGATCTACGAGTATGATTATAGTTAATCGAGACAATTTGTGCAATTGATAATGGCAAGAAGTTTTAAATCATACTCGCAGATCGCCAGCGAGACAAGTTTCAGGACATGACTGCATGTGCGTGACAAAACACAGTTTAAAGTGGAAACTGTCATGGTTGATATCTAAATTTAGGCCTTATGGTCGGTTTGTAGTCTAAGACGGGCTAAGATAGAGCAGGTTGTGACTCGAATCCCGTTACAAGCACTCATGTTAAGAAAGGCAAAAGAAATACAAAAGCATAACTGGAAACTTTAACCTATTGGAAAAATAAAAGGGTACATGGTTAAATAATATTAACCCAAGACTGCATTAGTGGGTTTCTTCTTTTGAGTCATATTGGGGTTTCATGACTATTAGGCTAATTAATGGACCTTTGTCTCTTCTGTAACCGTACCTCAACCTTGGCATGTGGTTCCGGGGGCGGGTTTGGGGTGGGTCTGAAGCAGGTTTTTGAGTATTTCATATATAACACAAGCAAAACCAAATTAAGATTGCTGAACAAATTTTTGTCTGTCCATTGCCAAACATAGTATAAGTAAAGGAGAATGACTAAAATGGAACCCAAACAAACTAAAGAGGAACCAATTAACACGGGCATTGTCAACAAACAAGAAACTAGAAGGGAACCTAAACACAATACAAATAATGCTTCGTAACTTCAATAGCAATAATATAAACTTCAATAACAGTAGTTCAAATTCCAGCAACAAACTTCAATACCAATAATCCAATAACATCTAGTGGATGGAGGACACGGATGGAGGATGATGGAGAAATCCAGGAAAGATAAAATTATGGAAAATAACTTAATGGATTATGTACTTAGTGTTTACTAAGCTAATAACTAGGTGAGGATTATTATTTCATTGTTTAATTATTTAACTTGAACAGGTATTCTACTCATTGTCCAAAACTTAAATAAGAAATATGAAAGATTTGAAGGGGGTAAACATAAAAAACCCGAAACTTCAAAAAAAAAGGTTAAGAGGGGGTGGGGAGAGACAGAGAGAGGGAGATCGGGTGAGAGAGGGGGGGGAGAGAGACAGAGAGGGGGGAGAGCACGGAGGGAGGAGAGATAGAGGGGGGGGGGGGGGGGGGGGAAGATAGATTGGGGGGGGGAGACAGAGAGCGGGAGAGAGCACGGAGGGAAGGAGAGGGCGGAAGATATATATTGGAGGGGGGAGAGGGGGAGGGAGATCGGGGGGGGGGGGGGGGGGGGGGGGGGGGGGTCGGCGGGGTCGGCGATCGGCGGCGGGATGGTGGCGGCGGCATTGCGGCTGGTGCCGCTGCACGGCGGCCGGGCGGCAGCGGCGGTGATCGAGATAAGCTCTCTCCCCCTCCCTCCCTTCGATCCGATCCGATCTGATTTCTTTTTCCCCTTTTTTATGCCTGGACTCGGGCCCGACTCGGGTTTGACTCGGCTGAATTGGCCAAGTCCGATCGAGTTGTCTCGTGACTCGACCGATTCGGCCAAGCATATCGGAGTCATGCCCGAGTCATGCAATTTTCGCCATTTGTGGTGACTTGCGTCTAGTTATTGGATTGGCGCTGGCCGTTCTGGAGATGACTCGGCCGAGTCTTTGAACCTTGTTTTTGGGGTGAGTTTTTGGTCGCTACTTGAGGAATCAGAGTAAAAAAGTCTCTTGGTACGGCATTCAAATTAAGGATCTCACATTATGATCACCATGTCCTAAAAATGGTTATCTAAATTCTTGTCACTTAAAACACTTCTTAACCATAAAAAAGTAGTTTTAATTTGTCTAGTATTGAAAAATTATTCATTTTACTGGCATTTATGCATGCTTGAGAGTGCAACTAAATGAGAGAACTTACATGACCATTCATATTAGGCTAGGGAGACCATAAATGGAGTGTTAATCATTGAAGCAGTTGATGACTCTTAAGTAGCACCTAAGAACTAAGAAGTCACTTTAGGAACACTCTCTCTATATGTATTTTCTAAATCTCCTTCGTTAGATTTGTTGTTTTAGAAATAAGAAGAAAATGAAATAAAATCTTATTGATTAACATATATGAGTTCAAATCAACAACAAAAAGAAAAGATATCCTAAAGTCCAATCTACTATCTGAATTAGTGAAAGCCTATGATTCCCCTCACTTTTTGGGGAGGTGTTTTAAGTTGTGTTGAAACAGAGTCCAATAACTCCCAAGGTTGTCAAAGGGTCTCATTATTTTTTGTAAGCAACACGTCTTTGGCATGTTTGACACACTAAGATTTTCATAAAGCCAACAAAGATTAAACATGCAATTGTTTTGTTCAAGCCGACATGGATTTGTTTGTTTTGATAGGCAAATGTTGATGTATTAGGAGCGGAAGACTCATGTTGAACCCACCAATATATTGGATACACATATCCCTATTGTGTATAGAACACGGTTCAACTAAAAGGTGTCTAAGCAACTGAGAATTTGGAAAACTCTGTTTTATTATTTTGTTCCTCAAAATTGTGAAAGTATACGTTCAAACATTTTCCATGTTCAATGCAGAACTCCTCATCTTGATGAAGAGCCATATGATTTATGCTTTCGTAAAGCCATTCTTGAAAATGATACCTAGGCACTGAAAGGAAATGCCTAATGGAATGGCTAATAGAAATGCTTAAAGGAACACAGATTAAACAAAAGCCTTTTCTTAGGAAAAAAGGCTTTTTTACTTCAGCAATTATCTTAAGAGTTAATGTATGTATCAGGCAATAAAGTGGTATTATTGCTCTTATTCTACTCATGTAAGTCAAAATGATCGGGATTGGGGGCCTCATGGAAATGCGGGGGGGGGGGGGGGGGGGGGGGGGGGTTGCAATGAGCACAATTAGTATTGAAAGTTCATGTTGGGAGATTTTAACTTCGTAACTATGATTTGTAAACATGGACGCGATTGTTGTACCCAACACGTTCTCTAAGTGTTGATATAGAATTTACCCACTCATGCGTGTTTAATAATTAAGCAAGTTTTTTCTTGGTTAATAAAGTGGCTAATTCCCCCTCTTCCTAGCAAAGGGGAAAAGTTCCTCCAAATTGTATTGTTGCACTTGAACGTGTGACATACACTGTCAAATTGGGCACTCTAACTATTGTGCAAGTTCTGTGTAAGGAAGAAAATTCCCCTCATTATGGTTGAGCATTCCCAAAATCTGTGATCACGTAACAAGCAAGTGGCTGTACCATCTCAAGTTTCTTTGTTTCTAAAGTAGAAAAGTTAGCAATTTTGAGTCAACAATCAAAAAATGATAAGTTTCCTTAATTCAAAGGTATTCAATTAAATTCCAGTATACTGTTTTCTTTTAACAGTTTCATCCCTTTTTGAGGAAAACGGTTTCATCTTATTGCAGGACTTCAGGTTGCTCTTTTCAAATTGGACCTGTATGATAGTAGATGAACCGTTCACGGTAAATATTCTTAATGTCCATGCTTTGATCTTTTTCTGCAGCTATCCTATTAAATTAACTTTCATTTTGATCTTATCGTGTTGACGTCAGATTGATAAGGTTGATGACTCCGACCATGAACATAAGAAGAGATAAAGTAGCTGAACGATACAAAGAACAGATTGCCGATCTTTACAAGTAATATTTCTTGGGCTGGTCCAGCAAAGGGATCATATATTATGGAGATAGTGTAAAAGCAAGCCAAAGTCACAAGATGAGCTCTTCACAGAGGTTTGATAGAACTACTTTGTAATGTTTTTATGGGTCTAGTGAAATATATCAGTGGTATCAATTAGTAAATAATGTTTCAATAGGATACAAGATGCATTTCTTGTGCCTTTTGGACTACAACATAATTAAGGATGACTCTGACCTTATACTACATTAGAAGTTGTGCAGATTTCTTGAGATTAAGTTTGATGTTAAGCAACTATTACAGTATCATCTGTCAATGATGTAATAAGGTGCTAATTGTACGGAAACCTTGTTACTCACTGTTAAGAGTAGTATTAAGATTAGAATTCATATTGCATATTAAGAATATAGGTCTCCTTATTATTCTTGTAGTTTTGTATTAGAATTGTATGAGGA
>JAVJIF010028474.1:0-86926 GCA_038442645.1 Agave tequilana | reverse complement strand
CGTGTGTCGATCTCAGGAGCACGCAAGGAGGGCTCGTGGAATCTGTGGTGAAGTAGATCCGGAGAGAAACTCGATCTAGGGTTTCAAGGAAAGGTAAAAAATCTAATTTTTATCTGAGTAGAGATCTATTTCCAGTTGATGTGTTCATTTATTATGCTCCTCTTCTTCATTTGAAAACTGTACAGCCTACTCTTAAGCTGCAACCTGGACTCAACACTCTTAGTCAGGTATTTCTTTGCAAGGGTTTCCCGCAGTTTCTTAGCCGACGTCTCATGTTGCGCAAGGTATTTTATGTCTTGCGACAAACATGAACGTATCAATCCACATGCCGATCTGTTCATCTTTGCCCATCTTCATCAGTGGTCGTGAAGAAGATTACAATGGCTAGCAGCCTCTTTGAATGCAAGAGAGCTCCAGCCTTTTCCTTCTCAAGGATCTTCAACAAGATACTAACCCTAGAAAACAGTGGAAGACAGGTAGACTAGATAGAGCTAGTCAGTTGGAGAGTCAGTGTTGGCTCATGAGAAGTCTTCGTGAGGTCATGAAGTTGAGGAGTAGAAGCCATGTTGGTGATCGGCATGTATGAAAATTCTCCTATGGTGAAATGCAGGGAAGACATGTGCGATGTTTTCCAGGGACTGCTGAGCTACAGACTCCAAGCCGAGATCGTGTGTGATTTCGCCGAGATCGTGTGTCGATTTCGACCGGTGCGCGCAAGCCGAGATCGTGTGTCGATTTCTCCGAGATCGTGGTGTCGATTTTGCCAGGTAATGGACTGGGGTTCGTTGGAGATCGACTCAGATTTTAGGAAAAATCTTCGCCGAGGTGGAGAATTGTTAGAAAGAGAGAGTTTACTGATGGGGAAGTTGATAAGGATCGTCGAGGGGTCGTCGAGTGATCGCCGAGGAAGTCGACAACGAAGACGAAGGGAAACAGCAGAAGAAAATAAGCCAACAGCAGCAGGTGCAGGTTGGCCGGTCGACCGGCCCAGTCGACTGGCCCGCAGTATCAGAATCTCGGTCGACCGGCCCGGTCGACCGACGTGCACAACGTGCACAAGTTGGAGCTCGGTCGACCGGTCGGTCGACCGACTGAAGTGACCCAACTCTCTGTTGGGCACCCAGTCGACCGACCGGTCGACTGGTGGAAGGGTCGGTCGACCGACAAGCGGGTGCGGGCTGCGAGTGCAGATTTGAAATCTGTTTGTATTTAAGGGGTTGACTGTTTTCTAGGGTTAGTATCTTGTTGAAGATCCTTGAGAAGGAAAAGGCTGGAGCTCCTCTTGCATTCAAAGAGGCTGCTAGCCATTGTAATCTTCTTCCAAGTAAATTAATCTCTCTTCTGATTGCCCCGAGGACGTAGGCATTGAGGCCGAACCTCGTTAGATCGTGTGTTTGAGTTTGTGCTTTCTTCTGGTGATTATTTTGTACTGTTTGGGATTGTTCTCTGTGCGTTGGAGGTTCAAGGGATCCTCATCAGGTTGTTGTGGTTGTTGGCACAACATAATTGTGATGACTACATGAAAACTACCTTGATCATGCTATTGAGTATTAGATGTATACCATATATGGGTATGCACACTATCATATAAAACATGTATGTATAATTGTGATTACTACATGAAGGCTACTATGACCATACTATTGAGTATTGGATGTGGGTCACATAGGTAATGTGAAACTCTTGTAAGTTATTATAGATAATCAATATATATAACTTTTGTAATTAAAGTATGTTGGTCACATGTAGATTATTATGACCATACCCTTCAGTGTAGAATACATACTATGTTATGTGTAACATGTATTTAACACGTGTATGTTTATGTCCATTAGATGGGCAATAACCTGGATAATTCTTATATTTAAAGTATGAATTCTTCATGTAGTGAATATGATCATATCTTTCAATTATATTCTTGCATGAGCAATTAAGAAATATTTCTATGCGAGAAATTGGAGATAGTTAAATGTGAATTTTATTTCTTGTTATAATATACATGGAGGACGAGGCCGACGGGAATTCCAGCAGTGAGCAAAGACGGGGTAAAATAATATTTTATATGTGAAAGAAGGGGTCGATGAAATTCTTACGATGTGCGAAGACGGAATAAAATAATAATTTATATGCAGAGAAAGGGGCTAATGGGAATTCCAGCGGTGTGCGAATACAGGGTAAGATGATGTTTTATTTGCGGAGGAAGAGGCCTATGGAAATTCCGGAAGTATACGAAGATGGGTAAAAAAGTTTATAAGGTGAACTTGAATAAATATTGATATATTATTGCTTGTTGATTTTTTAATAGAAGTCATTAAATTCTTGATTTTTCTTACTGATAAAATAGAAATTATTGTAGTAGAAATTATCATATGTATATTCATGAATATACAAGCAAACGATAATCACTAGGTTACACTTGATTCACTAAACCGTTTAGCTCATTCCATTCCTTAACAACCTTTCAAGTTAAATAAAGGTAAGGAATCGGCATGAAGCCAGGATTTACTTTGATATAAAAGAATATTACTTGTAGAGGACTGGATCAAATTCTTTAGGAAATGACCCTTTCTACATGTTTAGATATATGTATATATTTTGGAACTCTACTTGTATATGTACATACTGCTTGCTAGCACGTGTTAGAATTTGAGTATGGATGTGATATGTAATTAAGGTTATGTCATATAATACTTACTCTAGAATTTAGTCTAATATAGATCATATACATGTGCTGAAGATGTGTTTATGGATAATTATGTTGGTTATATGCATATTGTGAGATGCATGTTTGGAACTTATAAGTAGGCCAATGTTAGCTGAAATCTATAAATTGTATTAGGGCAAACTCTAATTTTAGAGGATATGCTGTCGAAATTTTTAATGATGAATAAGATCTCTATCAGATTGGATTCGATTAGAGTTAATTCGGAGATTTATTACCTGAGACCGTTACACTCTACCCCTCTTCAGGCCCTCCTTTTGATCCATAGATTGCATCCTCCGACCCAACAAATGTTTATCATCCGGTCATTTATCCTTCAGATGATCCTCACTTTTCCCTCGACCTAACCTTCATTGGAGAGCAAGACTGGTCCCTTATTTTTGATGTTGATAAAAAGGAGAAAAGTATTTGTAGTTGAATACGACGTGTAGACTTCCGGAGATCTTAGGCTATGCTATCTTTTATATTTCTATGTACTTTTGATTCAAAAATATTTGGCTTGTAATAGCTTTTGTTTAAACTCTTTGGCTTTAGATATGCTTTGTAATATGGTTTGTGAACATACTCTATGTTTATGCTTTAAATTATGATGCTTTTGATTATAATATGAGTAGTTCTCATTTTTTTGTGTGGTTGATTTAGTTGATTGGAGGCATTTATGCATACTTTCTCATTGACTATTCATTTGTATGCATCTTAGAAAGTAAATGAATATATCTTTGTATATTTCATATAGACTTCATTGATACATTCATTATGCATATCTTTAGGGGGAGCTTATAAGAACTCTCTTTGTTGATTGTTTTTAATAACTCCATGAGTTTTGTCATCATCAAAAGGGAGAGATTGTTAATCCAAAGGATCATCTCTCTAATTTTGATGATGATTATCTCATATAATTTTATTGTACTAACGATTTTTTTGAGTGTTCAAAGTTACAAGTTTAACAAGATCGTAGTATCATTGCTTAGTTTCAACAAAGTATTCAAAGTCAAGCTTGAAGTTAACACAAGTTGATTCAAGAGCTTGAGCACGAAGAATGCACAATATACTCAATAAGGAGTCAAGCTTGGGAATCAAATTTTGATGCGTCGAAGCGTCTCAAGAATAAAAGCTTTATATATTGTAAAATTTAGTTTTTATCAAAATCTTATTTAGAGTTTGGAAGACTTATAGATACACACACAAAAAATTGAATTCAATTTGTTGCAATAGACCCAAAAAAAATTTAGTTTTGAATTTTTTTGTATAAAAATTTATTTTTGATAAAAAATGATTTGCAAAAGAATGACACTTCAAAAAATGGCTTTGTTATTGCAAAATAGAATTTCAAGAGTTTATGTCATGTTGATTTTTTTAACACATTGATCTCATCAAAAGAATTTGTATAAACCCATCTTTGCAAATTTTAACAAAGTATATTTAAAAGATTTATCAAAATAGTTTTAAATTTCAAAATGTTTTCAAAATTGAGTTGAGCTGGTAGAACACCCGGTTGATCGCCTGCAGAGTTGTTGAGCTTGCTCTGTCGGTCGACCGCCCGATCGACCGGATATGCACAGGCTTGTGCACATACCAAGCTGTGTATGTCGGTCGACTGACTGGTCGACCGCAAACCCTTATAGGACTCTCTGTTTGTCAATCTTAGTCGACCACTGAGCTGCCGAGCTCTCTATTTGAGCTCGGTCAACCGAGCAAGCAACAACAAAGTTCCCAATGGCTATTTTTTTAGCCGTCAGCGGTCGACCGCCCGATCAATCGACAACTGTGCAAATGCACAGATCTTGCCTTTAGCGGCTATATTTGATTTGGACTATAATAGATTATCTCTAAATGGCTATTTTTTGGTTTAAATATATTTTTGTTTTCTTATAAATAGAGGCACTGTAGAAAAACCTTAACACATATAAATACACATAAGATTTATTTTTTACAAGATTTTCAAGTTTAGAGCCCTAAAATTCAAATCTCTTTGCTTAGTTCTTCCATCTCAATACCTATACAAATTTTCTCACTCACACAATCTTAAGCTTCCAATCTCTACTTCAGATTATAGAATTGTTTTTTATTGATTATTTGTGATCTAGAAGAGATCACCATTTTCTTGTATTGTGAAGGTTGTTGAGGTTGAGGCCCCGATAGAGCTTGTAAGCTCAAGTTGATCCGGATCTTGCAGGATCGAGCATTAGTTGTAAAAGAGTCAAGAATAATGGAAATTCTTCATTGCGGTAAAAGTGAGGACGTTGAACAAGTGGCTTGAACCTCAAAATATATTTTGGTGTTTGCGTTTGAAATTTCTCTCTCAACTCAACTCTCTCTCTCTCTCTCTGCCCCCCCTCCCCCCCCCCCCCCCCCCCCCCCTCCCTGCTTGTGTTAATATTTGCATATTGATATTCATATTGTGATTAGTTTGTTTCAATTTTCGCATTTAGTTTTTAGATTTGACATTAGTGTTAACCATCACCTATTCACCCTCTCTAGGTGATTTTAGAGCTCCCACTACCGAACACCATAAGCACCACGAGCTCCACCACCGAGCACCATCACGAGCTCCACCAACAAGCACTATAAGCTCCACCACCGAGTTCCCGCCACCGAGCACCATAGGTCCACCACCGAGCACCACGGGCACCAACACTAGCTCCACCACCGAGCACCTGCACACCGAGCACCACAAACTCTACCACTGCGCACCACAATCTCCACCACGAGCTCCACCAACGAGCACCACCACGAGCTCCACTATCGAGCACCACGAGATCCGCCACTGAGCTCCCGCCACCGAGCACCACAAGCTTCACCATCGAGCACCACGAGCTCCACCACGATCACCACCACCTAGGACCACGAGCTCCACCGCCATCGAACTCCACTCGCCCTCCAATCGGAACTTGTTGTTGCTCTGCTCGGAGTAGAGCTCCCGCTACAGCCTGGTTTTGTTGCGTGCGTCCCAACCTCCGTTGCCATGGAGGTATTTGAGAGGGAGAGATGGTCGTGGAGGCACTAGAGGTCGTGGAGGTTGAGAGGCAGAGATGAGATCTGGGGAGGGGAATTTGAAAGGGAGAATTTGGGAGGGCGGGATTTTAGTTTATAAATTTTTTTGGAATACACGTTAGTTCAAGTTTAGAACCAACTTGTTAAATGTTTTTTTTTTTTTTGTTTGAGTTTCTAAGTCGGTTCGTTGGAGGACCGACGTCGTAAATTTTTACAAAATTTTATTTCTTGAGTTTCTACGTCAGTTCGTTGGAGAACCGACGCCGTAGATTTTTACAAAATTTTTTTTTTGAGTTTCTACATCAATTTGTTGGAGAATCGACGTTGTAAGTTTTGAACATATTACAAAACTGTCACAATCTCTATTTTTTGAGATTCTATGTCGGTTCTCCAAAGAACCGTCGTCGTAATGTTTTCAGCATATTATAAAAATGTCACTGCCTCTATTTCACGTCATTTTGTTACTGAAATCGACGTCAAACATGTGACTAAAAACTCCATCCTGTATTAGTTAAGCTAATGAGTCACATCAGACTTCAAATTTCATAGATTATTACCCTAATACTTACTACATTTATGAAGCTTCCAAGTATAATATAATAGGGACCATACACAAAATATAAAGCCAAATGTGAAAGCCTCTCTGTGGCCCTTCCTGCATGATACATACAATGGAAAAAGAATCAGATTGGGGCCATGTTAGGCAGGTAACAGCTGCACCGACGGCAATTCAAGCAACTTAGAAAAGTACAAGCCAGCTCCATTGACAGCTATATACCAACTACTTCAGATCTCAATTCCTCATATATATTATTTCTTTTACTTTTTTTAATTAATTCTAGAAATAAAGGCAAAATAACGAAAATCACTAGGATCATTCTTGTAAAGGCAAAATTAAGAAGGAAGAATGCAAAATAGAGATCTCTACGACTTTCATGTTATTATAACATCCAACAATTTACACCATAAAATTTGCTCATCAAGCTCTAGAAAAATAATGGAAAAAAAAAAAGATGAACAAAATAAATAAATAAAATGACAACATATCCATAGGTGTGCAATCTTGCCCAATCGCAACAGTCACCGACATCCAAATGATCTTAGCAAACTGTGAAATAATTCAGCACATAAATTTCTTTTAATACATCCAAGTGCCCCTCTTCTATCAGCTTCTTTTCTCTCAAACACACACCAATATGCGAAAAAAAAATAAAAAATAACAAGAACATGATAATAACAAATGAACATATTAAGCAACATCATCATCATCATCAACCCTCACTCCTCTCCTCCCTTCCCATCATCGAAATTCTGCGCGTAGCTGAATGAGTCGTACCTAAACCTCTGCGTTGTCGGCAGCCTATGCGACGACGACCGGACTCTCTTCCTGATCTCCGACCTCACCTTGAAGAAAACGTGGCTGAGGCTGCCCTTGCTGTGGCACCCCAGCATTGCGCTCTCTTCCTCGTTCATCTCAAGATCCTTCGCGAACGCCGGCTTTCTCGACAGGATCCACCCCCAGCTCCAGTCCCACCACCGTCTCAGCGGCCCGCCCGCAAGCTCCCGAGGGACGACATGGACTTGGACTTCCTGAAGGCCCATGCAGACGACGCCGTGGACAGGGGCCGGATCCTGACGGAGAAGGAGGAGATCCTCCTCCGCAGCCCGATCACGTTGTCGGTGTCGGACTGCGACACAGGCAGATCGTCCTTGTAAGGAGCCGCGGGGAGAAAGCTTCTCTTCTGGATGGTCTCAATGAAAGAGCCCATGGATGTGAGCAGCTAGGGCAAGAGGGGAGGAGAGAGTGTGAGACTTGTCCCTTGATTCTTTGGTTCTTGTTTTTAGAGGAAGAGAGAGTGGGAGGGGGGATTGCGTTTGGACACAGCTATTGGACAGGCTGGTTTAATGTGTGCATGGGGTGGATATTGGGGGGCCATGAAGTGTGCATGTATATAGTTTTTCTTGAATTTGTTTGTGATTGGTGTTGTTCTTATTAAAATTCTCTCACTCACATGTGGAATCTTGGTAGCAGTTGGCCAATTTCTCAAGGGGTGGGATGTTCTATTCATTTCATTTTCATATCATGAGAACGAGCAGTGGTCATATTGATTAAAGTTTAGGGTTGGTGAGCTTTTGTAATTTTACACCAAATGAAATTGGGTGAGGTGTCTTTTTCTCTGGCTCTCATTAGAATGGTGATTAGATTAATTTTCTTCTGGAGAGGTTTACTAAGAGCGCTTTAATTAGCCCAGCAATGAGGGTTTGGTTCATGTGTGTGAGCCACACATATATAATAAGAAGATCAATCTCGCATTGACACGTAAGCTCTTATAATATTATACAACGTCTAAAGAATTAAAGTTTTGTCCTCTTGAAACTCAACATCTTATTCACGTATTAATGCGAGATTGACCGTCTTATAATATGTGTGTGCGGTTCACACACATGAACCGAATCCAGCAATGAGCAATGACTGTAATGGTTGTCCGCGAGTGGATCAAGGCTTTCATAGATTGTGAAGTTCTTGGTGAGAGATTTGTTAGTATTTTTTTTTTGGGGCATTGTTTCAAGGATCTAGCTTAAGACCCTGATTACTGGTTTGATTATTTTTAATTTTGGGCTGTTAGTCTTGCAATTGGATCAGATGCCACATCAATTAATGACAGTTGAAGGTTCTTATGTGGAATCCCATTGGTTTAAGTGTCAGAATGGAGCAGTGACTTTGGATTCAAGGTTCCTTCTAGAGATATGATAAATAAGTTTATCTTGAAGAATGTACTGCCTAAAAAGCTTTGTTTTTTGTAGTAAGAGAATCAGCAACATACCAGGCACTTGCAGATAAAAAGGTTGGATATAATGACATTAATTTTCCTCTTTACCAAAAGGTAAAAAAAAAATAGTATTTCTTTTGTTAAAGAGAAGATAATGAAACATATAAAATGGTATCCTCTTTCTCAATTATTAATCACTATCATAGAGTGAAAAACATAGTTCCACAAAGTACATGATAGTAAAAGCATTACAAATGCAATACAGAAAAGGAAATAAAAGAGTGTGACACAATGCTAGTCCTAAGACTCTCAAGTCCGAACACCAATCTGCATCTTTTTAAAACAGTAAGGCCAAAAATACCAGCATTAAATGTTATTGTAGCCTCAAATCTTACAAAAAATCTCACATTTTTCAAAGTTTTATTAAAAAAAAATAGTACGAAAAGAGGAGGTGGACAACCCCCCGTTGCTACGTGTGGCCAATTTTTAAGCTTGCTCTTTTTTATGCACGTTAAGCATTGTAATGCACCTCACAGTACCTACTTGCGTCAACAGGTTCTAACCTCTTCAAATGGGATTACAAAAATACTTCGTAACAATAATTCCGTTTTCTTTTTCTGGGAACAAGGAGTTGGTGAGCTTGGTCAATGAGGTTTCTGGCACGGCAAAAAAAGAAAGAGAGGAAGAACACAAGGGGCAAAGTATGCAAGGGGGGTCAGACACATTTTTCCCAGTTGTGCCTTGAATTAGTTGTGTTGAGCTCACCTGATAAACTTGATTGATTTCAGGCCTGAGCATGACTCAGAGTATTTCAATATATCTTTGTATCAAAAAAATTTGAACCGCTATAACAAGCGTTATGCTGGCCTGGAGGCTATCACCGACCCAAGTTTTTGGGTGCGAATAGTAAACATCTTGATTTTTTTTGGGGCTAATTAAGGTACTACAGAAAGATGGGTGAAAAGTTAGATAAAATAACTTCTATTGTTAGTTTTTCAGTACATCAGCAAATTCTATATGTTTACAAAAATTAGAAAATTAAAAAAAAATATGCTGACATCAGCAAAATAGTAGCACTTTTTCCTTTTCTTTTTTCATGTAAAATCGATAAAAAAAGAGCTGAAAAACTAACAATGTGTATCTACTGTCAGTTTTCCAAACTCTTTTCTATCTGATGAATACAGCCTAAAAGAACATGGCATGAAAAATAATATCACGAGAAAGCGGGAGACGAGATACATGCACCGATCAAAGCTTACACCCGCTCGTTTTCTCACGAGAAAAACGAAGCGGCGATGGTTGAAGGAACGAAAGAAAGAAAGAAAACCTCGTGAGTGCAGTGGGACCCACCGGAAAAGCTGTCGGTTCCCGAGTCCCCGTCTCTTCTAAAATTATTCTCCCCCCTGCCGACACTTCGAACTTGTTTCATTATTTATTATTTATCGTATTAAAAATGAAATTAGCAATTTATTTATGTGTAAATTTAAACAAATTGAGAGAGTTGGTAGTAAAATTCCGCCGTATCATTAGTGTACATGTGCATGTTGTAAAGCAACCAACGCGACTGTTGAAAGGTATATTCTCCAAGTGATTTGGAGGTTCAAAAAGATCCAATAGTTGGTAATTTAATGGGATAGCTGTTTTCATTTGTTTCCTAGTTTTATTCCGGAGAAAAAATTGGAAGGTGTCACTTTTGCCACATTTAATTTTTTTTTTTTTGGGTTATTTTATCTTTTTAAGGGTGGGATTTTATGATTTTGTGAGGTCTTGTTAAGAAGAGATATTAAATTTTCAAAATTTTAAAATATAAAATATATACTCATATAAATTCGTGCTTTCACCAACCAATCAGTATATTAAATGAATCATGATTCATAATACTCATTGTTTACAAGAAAAAGAGACATCAGTGTAATCTTTAATTCTTATTAATTTGGATGCCTCCCACCACTTGACATACAGTGTTGAGATCAAAGTCTACAAACATGCATGGATCATTGGCCCTAAAACTCTTGTTTTTTGTTTTTTGTTTTTTTTTTTTTTGCAAAAAAAGTATTCAAAACGTTTGATTTTTGGTTATAAGTACTTGAAATAATATACATCAACTTTAACTGAGTAAATCTTGTATTCGAATGTCGGAGAGTTGTATTTGAGTTGGAAGGATTCAGACTCAAATCCTTTTGGAAGCGTGTAAACTTGTACCCGATCTGGCGGGTACGGAGACGTTACTGCGACGTATATACGCAGGTAAGAAATACCCTCACGTATATACGCTAAGCATCATTACAAAGTTATCACCAGATGTGATTAAATATTACAATAATATTACATCACCGATAGGCGCAAATGCGAGAATACAAAGAGATGTACAAGTATGAATAGTACAAATGGAGGCTCAGAGTCATAGCAGGAAAACTCGAGAGCCGAGCAGGGGGCCTGGAAGGATAGAGCTTCAGATGGTCTGCTGGAGATCCACGCTACCGCTGCGCCACTCTGATCAGCAACTGGGAGAATCCACATGCTCCAAGCTCCAAAACCTGGACATGAGGATCCAGAGGAGTCAGAACTCCCCGGCGAGTGGTGATACGAAAGCCAGATGGCGAGTATGGATAAGCACATGTGTACCGATAAATCTGGATCATAAACATGAAAACCGTGTCGTAGGCACAAGCATGCAGGAGTAAGTAGATATACAGCAATTGATATCAAGTAGAAAAGACTCATAGTATGATCAGATAAGAGCAGGAGACAGGCGGGATAGAGTACAAGTAGAAGGCAGGATATGAACAGTTATAGCATAATAATCATAAAACTGAAAATTCGAAGTAAAATCCGATACAAGCAAACATGGCAAGGCATGCTACAGATTCATAGCTGGCATCTTTTATTATTATTATTACTCGTCTTACCCTGATGTCTAGATATGTGAACTAGCGTCCCAGCGCACATATATCCACATCTGAGTAAAGCAAGATTGTTATTGGAAACCAACGGGGGTATCAACGAACAATGTTTACAGTGGGTCCCGTACATACCGGGACCACGGCCCAGGATTGTTCCGTTGCTTGGTGGACGGAACCTGCCGCAAGGCGATCAGGAGGGTCTTATAGAATGCCCTTTATCAAGATAGTACCAGGAAGGAGGGAGCCAGCACTCCCCTCGGTCGCCTGGAGGCCCACAGGTCAGATCGAAAGTTTTAGTTGCACAACATGCCTAGTACCACTGTAAACACGAACATATATTGATAGCCGCAAGTTTCCCCCGACCCGATGCAAGTTGTTCCTTTTTATGATTTATTATGTAGTTATCAATTTACGGGAATAACAGGTGCAAGACATGATCAGGAGTTCAGGAGTACATGAGTACTATAAATTCATGTCACTGTATATATATAATACAGGATAACAAGTACAAGATTCAAGTCACTGCATGTAATGCAGGATAACAAGTATAGTATTCCCGTAAATGTGATAATCACAGATCAAGTATTAATATTTCAAGAGGCAAGTGATAAGTCATGTTATAATCAGAAGCAAGTGTCAAGTAACAAGTCGGGTGTCAGGTGATGACACAACAGTTGACAAGTTATATAGACGGTGTCAGGTATTAGCATGAAGATGATAAGTATCAAGTAAAAGCATGTCAAGTATTAATATATCAAGTGTGTACTTGTCAAGTGATAGAATAATAGCTGAACACGATCAAAGAAAGTGTTAGTTCCAAACATCATAAATCGTCAATAATACAAGTCGACCCGATGAAATGGGAAAGTCAAGAGGAAAGCGAGAACACTCGCCTAAATCCTTGAAAAACACGGTGAAATCCCTGATCTTCGGAATCTAGGAAATCAACGCGTCAACGCGTTAGAAGGAAAGTGATAGAGAAAGGAGTAAATCAAGAGAGAGAAAGAGAAGGAGAGAGGAGAGGAGAGAGAAAGTGAGAGCTAGGGAGAGAAGTCCATGGAGAGAGAGGGAGAGTACATGGAGAGAGAGAGAGAGTATGTACAGGGGGACACGGTTTTGAGAGTGAGACGCGGGGGTCGCAGACGCGGGGGTCGCGTCGCGTAAATGTCAGAACCGCGAGGTTCGAGACCCGCGTTCAAGTCAGGACACGAGGAGAACGCGAACGTGGATGTAGGTTCCGCGTCACGTTAACACGAGAATAACACGGACGCGGGCATAAGCTCCGCGTCGTGTTGACACGAGAAGGACACGGACGCGGGCATGAGCTCCGCGCCGCGTCAACACAGGAACGCGAAGGCCGCGTTATACAAGTATCAAGAACGCGAAGATTCGCGTTAAGAAATTGCCTAGACGCGGGGTAAACTCCGCGTCTAGAAATCAACAGAGAGAAAGAGAGAGACAGGGAAAGGGAGAGTGAGACGCAGGGAAAGGGGGAGATGGGACGCAGGTACAGAGAAAGAGAGAGACGCAAGAAAGGGAGAGAAGGGACGCAGGTTTGGGAATTGTTAGAAAAAGAAAAGAGAAAGGAAGGAAAGGAAAGAATGAAGGAAAGAAAGAAAAGCAAAGGAAAGAAAGGAAAAAGGAAAGGAAAGAATGAAGGAAGGGAAGGGGGATGATGGCCGGCGATGGCCGGCAGTCACCGGCGGCGGCCGGAGTTGGCCGGGGACGGCCGGAATCCGGTAGCCCAAGCCCAAGCCCAAGCATATTGTGGGGTGCAAGTGTAGCTCAAAATGGAAGAGTGGAGTTTTGCAAAAGAGATTTCGGAGAGCGAAGCAATAGCTCGTCGGAAAGAGCACGACGAGGAGAGGGAGATGGCATGGTCGTGGTGGCCAAGGTGGAGTATATGGTGGTGGAGATGGTGGAGAAGGTGGTGGTGAAAATGGGTTATATGGTGGAAAAGAAGAGAAAGAAGAAGGTGGTGAAGATGGTATTGTGGTTGTTGTTGTTGGGATGGAGGAGGAGATGGAGGAGAAAAAGATGGAGGTATTGGTGATGGAGAAAATGGAGGAGGTGAAGAGAATGGTTGGCCAAAGGAAAGGAAAGATAGCCCATTTTGGCTGCTGGTTTCGTTTGCAGGAAATGGAGAAGGAAGAGAGAAAAAGTGAAAGAGAGAGAAGGAGTGGGGGTTAATATATAATGGAGGAAAATAATATTATAATGTGCCATTTCCATCCTTTAAATGAAACTTGCGTTTCATTCCAAAGAATGTTGCGTCCCCATGACACCAAAGCTGCGTCTAGGCAAATAAGGAGCCAAACGCGGAAATTAAAGCCGCGTCCAGAAGAAAATGCGAAAGCTGCGTTTAACAGAAAGGACAAAGTCATAATGACTTGATGGGAGTTGATCTGAAATGCATTAAATGCAGTATGGAGAGGATCACTGCATTAAAAATTGAATCCGAGTTAGGTGAAACTCGCGTCTAGCGAGGAGAGAGAAAAAGAGAAGAGTAAAATATCTGGATAAAATTCCGGTATCTGGGGAAAACACCGAAAACCCGGAAAAGTCCAAAAAAAGTAGTAGCTTGGAAAGCTTCCCAAAAATTCTCAAAAATAATAAATATTATATAAATATTTTTGGTGAAATCGGTTTTCATAAATTCAATCTCATTTTCGAAATAAAAATCCTGAAGTCAACCGTCAACACCGGGTCGACCGGATTTTGATAAAATCTGAAAAAATCTCAGAAAATTCCTAAAAGGAGAAAATATAATTCTAAGAAGTAATATGAAAGCGGAATCTAGAAATTTGATTCCAATTGTAAATTAATATTCCTGGAATCAGCCAGCGATACTGGCCGACACCAAATCCAGTGGAATTTTGATAAATTTAGAAAATTCTCAGAAAAAGTATTTAGATAGAAAATATGATTTTAAGAAGTTACAGGAAAGCCGTTTTTAGAATTTCAACTCCGTTTGTAAATTAAAAATCCGAGAATCGGTCCACGGTATTGGTCGACCCCGGTTTTGAAGATTTTCAACTTAATTCAGGAAAATCCAGAAAATCACGAAAAATCTAGAATATTAGAAAATGATGTTTGAAACTGAAATCGGTCAAATCAGAATACCAGAAAATCCAAATCGAGCAATACTCTAGGATCGGTCCCCCGGTTCAGAGTAGGGCTGACTCCGAGTTCACGAATCCAGATCCAAGGCAAAACGATCATATAAATAACTCATAATACAAAACAAATACAGGAAGTAAATCAAAAATACAATCAGAAAATATGAATACGCAACTAAGTACGTATTCGGGGGGCGGGGTGTTACACTCCATCCACCTTATAAAAATTGCGTCCTCGTAATTTCGATAAGGGGAAGATGAACACAGAAAGGATAGGAATGAGAATTATGCCAATCAAGATATGAATAACTGTGAGCCGTTCTCCCAAATCGACTGAACGGTAAACTCAGGACTGAGACATCTCTGCCCTTCTGCCGTATATAAATCCTCTGACTGTGGCACAATAATACTGATCTGATGTCTGCTATAAAAGAACACTGCCAGAACTTCAAAAGGCTAACCCATTCTGAATAACATAAAGTGAGCTGACTTGGTGAGATAATCAATAATACTTCAATAAGACTACTAACCAAAGCTGATAAAATCCATAGAAATCCGTAGTGCTAAAATCTATAATATAATATAAAGCCCTGCATGGCATGATGTTGTCCTTTGCAGTAGAATTACTGATGTGCCACATACATATTAATTCCCCGGGAATAAACCAGAATACCCAAGATAAAGAAAACCTTGATAATGCTGAGTATAAATCAAGAAGACCAATAATTAAGAATTCTGCATACTGGGCGTTGCTAACTCTGAAAGACGTAGTCAAGAATATAGAATAACTGTGAAGAATTCTGAATACTGACTTCTGAATGATAACCCGACTGCAGATGAAACATGTAGAAGATATCTGAGTCCTGCAAGATTGGTCGAATGGATCATTGACAAGGATCATGGCGATAGCTCAGATACAGCGATAAAACTCTGTTCAGCGGATCCATGAAAGCACGCTAGGCAGAAGAAATCCGAGGAACGGGCTAGAGTGCTAAGCACTGAAGGAACTAGCCACGGACAAAGCCAAGCCTAGGTGAGGCTATCGCGTAACACAGCTCAGGTGTTAAGCATTACGGTGCAGCGAAGCTAACGCTCTGCGAGGTTCACACTTGGCGAAGCTCACGCGGCGAAGCCAGCGCGTAACACAACGCTAAATGCTGAGCACCAGGGTGCAGCGAAGCTCACACCGGTTAGGTTCACAGGTGACTAGAACACGACCCTCACTTGACGAGGCTAGCGGAGTCTATGGTCCACCAAATCAATAAAGACTGCTAGAAGTCCTGATTCTGAAATACTGTTATATACTAACATCCTCATGTAATGATACAGTCTATCTGATTCTATAAGCGATGACTAGTCTGAAATACACCTAGAGGGGGGGTGAATAGGTGTAATTGCTAATCTAATGATCTTTTTAAACTTATGAAATGAGTGATGCAACAATCTCTCAAAAACACGACTAAGAGCCGAATACCCCTTGCGAGGTTCTGAACTCCTTCCTCCCAATTCCCTTAAATGGGTTAGAGGTGCGCAATGCAACCGTGTTGTATTGAGGTGTGATTGATCAATGCCAAGTATGATGATGAAAATGAAAGGCTCACAATGTAACACAACAAGTATAGCAACACAAGATTCCACAAGTAGAGGGTTAGTTACTCAAGCAAATAATTCAAGGCAATATAAAACAAGAGAAATTGAAAGCAAGAAGAACGTAAAGGCAATCGCAAACAAGGATGATTTGTTTCGAGGTTCGAGCCCGTTGCTCTAGTCCCCGCCTTCACCTCCGTGAAGGGTTTCCACTATCCCCTTAGGATCCCGTACAAGTTAGGCCTCTAAAGACCTCAAGCCCGTAGCTTCACCTTACAAAGAAACTCCACCGAGGAGCTTGTCTCCACAAGAACAAGGATTACAAATAGTGATCTTTAACTAGACCACAACACTCTTTTATAAACACTCTCACTCTTTTACAACTTCACTTATAGAAAGAATATGAATTTTTGGCTCTATGAAGTGTGGTGAGAAAAGCTTCAGTTGTAGAGTGATATTAGAGATCAAACAACAACTGAAAAACCAATTTGAAAGAATGGAAATGAAAGCTTTAAACTATTTTTCTCTTTCACTTGAAAACAATAAAAACTTGTATTTTTTCTTGGTAAATAACTAAGGCCTATTCCCCACTATTTATAGGGAGAGAATAGGTTAAAAACTCTGATTTTTCCAGCTAATTTGATCAGAAAAAGAGTCCCAACAACTCCTAAAAACTCTGTAAAAGAGAAAACCAAAAACAGTTTTTCAGAAATTCCAAAGAAGAAAGAGCCGTTATGGCTTGTTGCAGGCCTACCGGTCGACTGCCGGTCGACCGGGTCCCTGCTGGCAAAAGAGCCGTTGGAACATCGGTCGACTGCCAGTCGACCGATCCAAGAAAGGAAACACAGTTTCCTTCTATCGGTCGACCGACCCAGTCGACCGAAAAGATACAGAGAGCAAACATCTCTTTTCGGTCGACCGGTCTGTTGGTCCGGTCGACCGACAGACATGCACAACCTGTGCATGTCCGGACACAGCAGCCGGTCGACTGCCGGTCGACCGGTCTGCCTGAAACAGGATTCTGGGCAGATTTTTGAGATAGAAAATTTTGTAAAAATTCTTTTAAAAAAAATCTGAAGCTAAGTGTTATGCTGAACTTTGTTTATATACATGTTTTAAACACGTTTTTGAAGATATAAAGCTTTGAGTACATGTATGTATAAACTAAGGCATAAACTTAGAAATAAACATTTTCAAAAACATAGAAACATTCAAAACAAGTGTGTGTGCAAATCCTAGAGCCAAATTTCACATATTCTATCTTTAACAAAACTACACTTACAAACTTCTAGGTCTTCAAGACTTCAACATGGGCAATCTTCACTTGATCTTCAATATTGCACTTTGAGCCCAATTTGACTTGTCTTGAATCCAATACACCTTCCTTTAGGGAAGTAATCAACTCTTTAAGATATGAACCTGAAACACACTTAAACAACAGTTGATATTAGTACAAATAACTAATATGTTTTGTAATCATCAAAAAACACTAAACATGGGTTGATTGTAACCTTGGGCCAACAATCTCCCCCTTTTTGATGATGACAAAACATATGAGTTATTAAACAAATAAAAGAGGAAAGAGCTTGGAAAGCTTCCCCTTAAACAATGCTATGTATTTAACATGAATATGAACAACTATGTAAGCATACATAAAGCATTGAAAAATATCATCACCAAAAATAAACTATCATAAGGAATAACAAAATTTAAAACAAAACAACATATATTTTCTCCATATATTTTCTCCATATATTTTCTCCCCCTTTTTGTCATACATCAAAAAGGGTTAAAAAAAATTTTAAGACAAAACAAAACAAACATATTAGAAACCAAAAACAAAACAAACTAAGATATTTTAAGTATCAATCTTACATACATTCAATTCACCACAAATAAATGAAAATCTTGCATAATCTAAAGGTTTTGTGAAAATATCTGCAAGTTGAAAATCTGTGGAAACAAAATCGATATCAATGTCACCTTTTTCAAAGTGATCTCTAAGAAAATGATATCTAATGTCTATATGTTTGGTTTTACTATGTTGATTAGCATTTTTGGTCATGTGAATAGCACTAGTATTATCACAATAAATCTTAACATGATCAAAATGTAAATCAAAATCGAGAAGAGTATGTTTCATCCAGAGCACTTGTGCACAACAAGCTCCGGCTGCTACATACTCCGCCTCGGCGGTTGAAAGGGCTACACTATTTTGCTTCTTGGAAGACCAAGACACAAGACAATTGCCCAAGAATTGGCAAGTGCCACTTGTGCTCTTCCTATCTACCCTACAACCGGCATAGTCGGCATCCGAATAACTAGTCATGGCAAATTGGTTAGTTTTCGGATACCACAAACCTAAATCAATTGTGCCCCTAAGATACCTAATTATGCGTTTTACCGCTATTAAGTGTGATTCCTTAGGACATGATTGAAAACGTGCACATAAACATACGGAAAACATTATATCCGGCCTACTAGCCGTAAGATAGAGTAAACTACCAATCATGCTACGAAATAATTGATGTCTACTTCCTTACCTTGTTCGTCCTTGTCAAGTTTCGTAGTGGTTGCCATGGGAGTCTTTGCTACTTTGGATCCTTCAAGCCCGAACCTCTTGATGAGTTCTTTGGTGTACTTGGCTTGGTTGATGAATGTCCCATCACTACGTTGCTTGATTTGAAGTCCAAGGAAGAAGTTGAGCTCCCCCATCATAGACATCTCGAATTCCTTTTTCATGCATGACTCAAAATTCTTGCAAAGTGAAACATTAGTAGATCCAAAAATAATGTCATCAACATAAATTTGAACTATGAGGATATCTTGATCTATATGTTTGGTAAATAATGTTTTATCAACTTTTCCTTTCTTAAAATCATTTGAAAGCAAAAATGAAGACAATCTTTCATACCAAGCCCTAGGGGCTTGTTTCAAACCATATAGTGCTTTATCTAATTTATAAACATAATTATGGTGTGTAGGATCAACAAACCCGGGGGGTTGTTCAACATACACCTCCTCATCAATATAACCATTAAGAAAAGCACTCTTTACATCCATTTGAAATAACTTAAAATCTTTAAATGAGGCATATGCTAAGGTCATCCGTATGGCTTCGAGCCGTGCTACGGGTGCAAAGGTTTCTTCAAAATCGATTCCCTCGATTTGAGTGTAACCTTGGGCAACTAACCTAGCCTTGTTTCTAACTACATTACCCGATTCATCCAACTTGTTCTTAAAGATCCACTTAGTACCAATTGTTGGTCTATCGTGGGGCCTAGGAACAAGGTGCCAAACTTGGTTGCGCTCAAATTGATTGAGCTCCTCTTGCATTGCTAGCAACCAATATGAATCGGCCTCGGCCTCGAGGACATTTTTAGGTTCTATGTGTGAAATAAAAGCAAAATTACCACAAAAATCTTGAATCTTAGAGCGAGTGGTTACCCCTTTTGATACTTCACCTATGACGAGGTCCTTGGGATGATGAGGATTGAATCTCCAATCCTTTGGTAGTGGTTGAGAGGGCTCCTCTTCATTTGCTTGATGTTCATTTCCTTGAGCCTCTTCCACTTTGGCTTCACTTCCATCACCATCCTTTGGCTTGTCTCCCATGGTAGAAGCATCCTCCAAGGTCACTTTCTCCAACCCTTCATCTAAAGCATCAATTTCTACACAATTCTTAACAAACTTGTTAGATTCCTCAAATTTAACATGAATAGATTCCTCAATAGTCAAAGTTGACCTATTGAAGACTCTATAAGCCTTACTAGTATTTGAGTAACCTACAAAAATAGCCTCATATGATCTAGCATCAAATTTTCCCAAATAATATTTGTATTTAAAACAAAACATTTGCAACCAAACACTTTGAAATAAGAAACATTAGGTTTTCTAGAAAAATACATCTCATAAGAAGTCTTAGTAGTATTTTTACATAGGAAAACACGATTTGCAATGTAACATGAAGTATGAACGGCCTCGGCCCACAAATAATGTGGTAGACCATATTCATTTAACATTGTCCTAGCCATCTCTTGTAAAGTACGATTTTTCCGCTCAACTACTCCATTTTGTTGTGGAGTTCTAGGACAAGAAAGTTCATGTTTTATTCCATGTTCCTCACAAAAAGTGGTAAAGGGAAGGTTAATGAACTCACCTCCTCTATCACTTCTTATTTTAATTATTGAGGAGTCATTTTCCTTTTCAACTCTTTTCTTAAAGGCTTGAAAATGTGAAAAGGTTTGACTTTTATGTTCAAGAAAATAAACCCAAGTAAAACGCGAAAAATCATCTACTAAAACATAAGCAAATCTACTCCCACTTAAACTTTTGGTTTGTGTAGGCCAAATAAATCCATGTGGATTAGCTCCAATGGACGTGATGACATGATATCCTTAATTGATTTGAATGAGGACTTAGTTTGTTTCCCAAATTGACATGCGTCACAAACTCGGTCCTTTTCAAAGTTCAATGAAGGAATACCCTTCACCATTTCCTTAGAGTTAAGCCTAGAAATATGGTCAAATGAAACGTGGCCTAATCTCCTATGCCATAACCAAGAGTCGTCATCGAGGGCTTTTAAACATGTTATATTACAAGACATATTTAACATATCAATCATATAAACATTGCTTTCACGAAAACCGGAAAATACACAAACATTGGAATTTTTGTCAACTATTTTACAAGCAATATCATCAAAAATAACATAAATCCTTTATCACATAATTGACTAATGCTCAAGAGATTATGCTTGAGCCCGTCTACTAAAACTACATTTTCAATTAAAGGAGAAGTGCCAAGCTTTACATTACCAATACCAATGATTTTACCCTTGGCGTCATCTCCGAAGGTGACGGTGCCACCTTCATGATATCTTGATAGGGTTGCAAAGTTGTTGATGTCCCAAGTCATGTGCCTTGAGCAACCGCTATCAAGATACCACAAACCTCTACGTCGTGGGCTTTGGAAAGTACCTATATCATTTAAAACAATTGTTGACTTTGGTACCCAAACTTTCTTGGGTCCTTGAAAGTTAGTGTTACGAACCCAAACATTATGAGATGATGCACTTAGTCTATCATAGCAAAAATTAGCTAAGTGTCCTTTCCGTCCACAATGTGAACATGTGTACACTTTTCTATACATAAATGCATAGTGTGTATGTGAAGTGTGAGCATGCTTTGGGGGTTTACCATGATGCATAGGTTGTGTAGCATGTACATGAGCATGAGCATGAGCATGATGAACATTTTTCTTAGGAGCTTGTTTCTTAGGAAACATATTCTCCATCTTCTTCTTATCAAACTCACTACACTTTTTCAAAACAACATCTAATGAGTCTAATCTTTCCTTAAGCATGGCAATCTCATTAGAATCTACAAATGGGGTCTTTCCTTTACAAGCAATCTTATATTTTTCAAAATCATTTTTAGTGGAAACTAAAGAAGAATGCAAGTCATTATTTTCTTTAGAAAGATTTGACACTTGAATACTCAAAGATTCATTATCCTTTTTCATTTTCAAGTACTTTTTCTTCATGAAGTCATAATTTTGAGAAAGTTCTATAAATGCTTCACTTAACTCATCCATGGATAAATCTTCATCAAAGGGAGTTGAGGGGGTTACCTTGCTTGTGCTCTCATTTGCCATGAAGCACATATTGGCGGTGTCGATCTCCTCCTCGGATTCACTTCCGTCATCCCATGTTGCTTTCATAGCCTTCTTCTTGTATGGCTTCTTGGATGAAGATGGCTTCACTTGGTCCGGACACTCCGCTACTATGTGTCCCGGCTTTTGGCAATTAAAGCAAATGATCTTCCTTTCTTCCTTGCCTCCTTGCCATCTCCTCCTTCCTTGGAACTTTGCCTTGTTGTACATCCTCCGGACATTTTTGACTAGAAGTGAGAGCTCCTCGTCATCTTCTTCTTCGTCATCTTCGTCGGAGTAGGTAGCATGACTTTTGAAGGCAATGGTCTTCTTTTTGGAGGGTGCCATGTCCTCCTTGCCTTCCTCTCCATCTCATGGTTTTTAAATTCCCAATGAGTCCGATGAGCTCAATCTCATCTTTATCATTGAGTTCCTTCAATGTTGTAGCTTTCACTTCCCATGATGGAGGAAGAGCCCGGATGATCTTTCTCACCCTTTGGTCGTTGTTGATGTCTTCACCTAGAGAAGAAAGCCCATTAGTAATCTTAGTAAATTTAGTAACCATATCATCTATGGTTTCATGTTCTTGCATGCTAAAATTTTCATATTGGGACCGAAGAAGGTCTATCTTGGCCCTCTTCACTTGTGATGTCCCCTCATGTGTTACTAGCAAATGGGTCCAAATCTCATAGGCGGATTTGCAATGGATGACTCTAGCTATGTCATCATCATTGAGGGCTTGTAGGAGTGCATAATGAGCCCTAGCATTGGCATCAAACTCCTTGGTCTCAATTTCGGACCAAGTAGATTCATCACCATCGGGGGTACTAAATTGTTTAGTCACGGCCTTTGCAACTCGGCTACCTAGAGATTGCAAGAAAACGGTCATCTTAACCTTCCATATGGGAAAGTTAAGTCCATCAAACTTAGGGGTGTCTTAATACCATCGGCCATGTTTACTATGTGGAAATGAATGAAATGATTAGCAATATGAGGATCTCTCTAAGGTTGTTAAGCCAAATCCTAGAGTCCAAGCTCTGATACCAATTGAAATACACCTAGAGGGGGGGTGAATAGGTGTAATTGCTAATCTAATGATCTTTTTAAACTTATGAAATGAGTGATGCAACAATCTCTCAAAAACACGACTAAGAGCCGAATACCCCTTGCGAGGTTCTGAACTCCTTCCTCCCAATTCCCCTTAAATGGGTTAGAGGTGCGCAATGCAACCGTGTTGTATTGAGGTGTGATTGATCAATGCCAAGTATGATGATGAAAATGAAAGGCTCACAATGTAACACAACAAGTATAGCAACACAAGATTCCACAAGTAGAGGGTTAGTTACTCAAGCAAATAATTCAAGGCAATATAAAACAAGAGAAATTGAAAGCAAGAAGAACGCAAAGGCAATCACAAACAAGGATGATTTGTTTCGAGGTTCGAGCCCGTTGCTCTAGTCCCCGCCTTCACCTCCGTGAAGGGTTTCCACTATCCCCTTAGGATCCCGTACAAGTTAGGCCTCCAAAGACCTCAAGCCCGTAGCTTCACCTTACAAAGAAACTCCACCGAGGAGCTTGTCTCCACAAGAACAAGGATTACAAATAGTGATCTTTAACTAGACCACAACACTCTTTTATAAACACTCTCACTCTTTTACAACTTCACTTATAGAAAGAATATGAAATTTTGGCTCTATGAAGTGTGGTGAGAAAAGCTTCAGATTTAGAGTGATATTAGAGATCAAACAACAACTGAAAAACCAATTTGAAAGAATGGAAATGAAAGCTTTAAACTATTTTTCTCTTTCACTTGAAAACAATAAAAACTTGTATTTTTTCTTGGTAAATAACTAAGGCCTATTCCCCACTATTTATAGGGAGAGAATAGGTTAAAAACTCTGATTTTTCCAGCTAATTTGATCAGAAAAAGAGTCCCAACAACTCCTAAAAACTCTGTAAAAGAGAAAACCAAAAACAGTTTTTCAGAAATTCCAAAAGAAGAAAGAGCCGTTATGGCTTGTTGCAGGCCTACCGGTCGACTGCCGGTCGACCGGGTCCCTGCTGGCAAAAGAGCCGTTGGAACATCGGTCGACTGCCAGTCGACCGATCCAAGAAAGGAAACACAGTTTCCTTCTATCGGTCGACCGACCCAGTCGACCGAAAAGATACAGAGAGCAAACATCTCTTTTCGGTCGACCGGTCTGTTGGTCCGGTCGACCGACAGACATGCACAACCTGTGCATGTCCGGACACAGCAGCCGGTCGACTGCCGGTCGACCGGTCTGCCTGAAACAGGATTCTGGGCAGATTTTTGAGATAGAAAATTTTGTAAAAATTCTTTTAAAAAAAATCTGAAGCTAAGTGTTATGCTGAACTTTGTTTATATACATGTTTTAAACACGTTTTGAAGATATAAAGCTTTGAGTACATGTATGTATAAACTAAGGCATAAACTTAGAAATAAACATTTTCAAAAACATAGAAACATTCAAAACAAGTGTGTGTGCAAATCCTAGAGGCAAATTTCACATATTCTATCTTTAACAAAACTACACTTACAAACTTCTAGGTCTTCAAGACTTCAACATGGGCAATCTTCACTTGATCTTCAATATTGCACTTTGAGCCCAATTTGACTTGTCTTGAATCCAATACACCTTCCTTTAGGGAAGTAATCAACTCTTTAAGATATGAACCTGAAACACACTTAAACAACAGTTGATATTAGTACAAATAACTAATATGTTTTGTAATCATCAAAAAACACTAAACATGGGTTGATTGTAACCTTGGGCCAACATAGTCCACTTGATGTACTGGTCTCCCATGATGTATCCATAAATACAAGAATATAATGTGAGGCCGAAGATCTGTTCAATATAAGACAATGTGATGTACGAGAGTCGAGGAATGCCAGAACATAATGAGAACGAACCACATCTGCCCTGCTATTACCTCACTTGTCTATACATATCTTAAGTTGGCATAAGGATTACGAAAATCAGAATAGTAAAAATAGAAGAGATAGGAATCATGAAATAGGGAGGTAGACACGGACGGACTAGATTGGTGATGATAGTGCAATGAGAAGGATATGATATAGAGAATTTACCAACTCCCGGACATGCTAAAATGGGAACAATGGTTACGGTTATTACCGAGTTCCTTTTTCAGATATTGAGCATCCTTTCCTGTTCTCACTCCATCAATATCATGTCTTCCTCTTCAGTCAGATTATATGTTTGCCTCCTCCTACCATGTGCCCTAGCTCTTGGTCTCTTTTGTGTATGACTCCATACTTGATGCTGGGGATGGAGCGAGATTATTCTGCCAGTAGGTCCTGGATTCTCTCCCAATGGTGATATTGGATGGATTGGTCTGTTCGGTGTAATGTTCTCTGCTTCCTTGAACAGACAGTCACTTTTCAACTAATCTCCGGACTCATATACGACATAATTCATAACCTTTCTGGCGGTTGCGTTGTAGGTGCCCGGCTTCAGACAATACCCACACGTCATATGTTGAGGGCAAGTTTGGAGGGATGGTTCAGCCAGTGGGGAATCCAGAGGCCTGTCTGAGCCTTCACTTCCATCAAATAAGAAGGTCTCTTCGCCAACTTCATCTGCATCTCATCCTGATCTTCCTTCTCCGGGTCCATTCTACCTCCCAAATGATGACAAAAAAACTTGAGAATACTTCTTGGGCTGCTTGGGAATAAGAGACATCTTGATCCTCATCTTCATTTCTCACTAAAATATTACTTGCTCGGCTCTCCTTGTCAGCCACCATGTAAAATACCAACCGACTATGCCTTAGGAATCTTGCAGTGTACTTATTTACAATTCAATCTTCTTACTGCAATTTGATAAATTGTTCCTTCATTTCTTTCTGAGCTATTACAGAGAAGAATCTTCTCATAGAAATCCTTCGAGAACTGGTCCAAGTGATGGGCTTTTCCAGTCTCGTTGCTTCCACCAACCACCACGTCCTTGGCCATATCTTTCAACCGAATCTTGGTCATTTCCACTTGGTTCTCGTCAGGGACCGAGTTGCCTTCAGAAGATTTGTAGTGTTTACCGGCCACTTCTATGCATCCAGGGCTTCTCCATGTTCGAAAAGATTGCCGGCTAAAATTCCCTGAAATTTGATATGTTGCCTGGTTTCTGTTCTCGGAGTGCAACCAACAATTCTTGGTGCGGGACCTTCGCCTGTTCTTGTTAGTTTTTCATCATATTTTGTAGGAATTATCAACACTTCCTCCATTAGGGCCATTCTAAGAAGAACCAGAACCGTTATGAATTTCTCGTCTTTTCATGTCCAAGTTGGTCTAAGAATAATGAGAAACTGAAGTATGAAAGGATGGGAGAACTTCAGGATTCAAAGGCAAGATTGTCAAGAAAGAATGGATAACTTTATACCTGTAGTTGGATTGTATAACCAAGACTCATGCATTTCAGTTGCAAATTTCTTTACCATTAATTTGCCGACTGGTTGTACTGAGGATGTGAGAGCCTAGGCTCTGATACCACCCTGTAACGCCCCGATCCGGCGGGTACGGAGACGTTACTGCGACGTATATACGCAGGTCAGAAATACCCTCACGTATATACGCTAAGCATCATTACAAAGTTATCACCAGATGTGATAAAATATTACAATAATATTACATCACCGATAGGCGCAAATGCGAGAATACAAAGAGATGTACAAGTATGAATAGTACAAATGGAGGCTCAGAGTCATAGCAGGAAAACTCGAGAGCCGAGCAGGGGGGCCTGGAAGGATAGAGCTTCAGATGGTCTGCTGGAGATCCACGCTACCGCTGCGCCACTCTGATCAGCAACTGGGAGAATCCACATGCTCCAAGCTCCAAAACCTAGACATGAGGATCCAGAGGAGTCAGAACTCCCCGGCGAGTGGTGATGCGAAAGCCAGATGGCAAGTATGGATAAGCACATGTGTACCGATAAATTTGGATCATAAACATGAAAACCGTGTCGTAGGCACAAGCATGCAGGAGTAAGTAGATATACAGCATTGATATCAAGTAGAAAAGACTCATAGTATGATCAGATAAGAGCAGGAGACAGGCGGGATAGAGTACAAGTAGAAGGCAGGATATGAACAGTTATAGCATAATAATCATAAAACCAGAAATTCGAAGTAAAATCCGATACAAGCAAACATGGCAAGGCATGCTACAGATTCATAGCTGGCATCTTTTATTATTATTATTACTCGTCTTACCCTGATGTCTAGATATGTGAACTAGCGTCCCAGCGCACATATATCCACATCTGAGTAAAGCAAGTTTGTTATTGGAAACCAGCGGGGGTATCAACGAACAATGTTTACAGTGGGTCCCGTACATACCCGGGACCACGGCCCAGGATTGTTCCGTTGCTTGGTGGACGGAACCTGCCGCAAGGTGATCAGGAGGGTCTTATAGAATGCCCTTTATCAAGATAGTACCAGGAAGGAGGGAGCCAGCACTCCCCTCGGTCGCCTGGAGGCTCACAGGTCAGACCAGAAGTTTTAGTTGCACAACATGCCTAGTACCACTGTAAACACGAACATATATTGATAGCCGCAAGTTTCCCCCGACCCGATGCAAGTTGTTCCTTTTTATGATTTATTATGTAGTTATCAATTTACGGGAATAACAGGTGCAAGACATGATCAGGAGTTCAGGAGTACTTGAGTACTATAAATTCAGGTCACTGTATATATATAATACATGATAACAAGTACAAGATTCAAGTCACTGCATGTAATGCAGGATAACAAGTATAGTATTCCCGTAAATGTGATAATCACAGATCAAGTATTAATATTTCAAGAGGCAAGTGATAAGTCATGTTATAATCAGAAGCAAGTGTCAAGTAACAAGTCGGGTGTCAGGTGATGACACAACAGTTGACAAGTGATATAGACGGTGTCAGGTATTAGCATGAAGATGATAAGTATCAAGTAAAAGCATGTCAAGTATTAATATATCAAGTGTGTACTTGTCAAGTGATAGAATAATAGCTGAACAAGATCAAAGAAAGTGTTAGTTCCAAACAGCATAAATCGTCAATAATACAAGTCGACCCGATGAAATGGGAAAGTCAAGAGGAAAGCGAGAACACTCGCCTAAATCCTTGAAAAATACGGTGAAATCCCTGATCTCCGGAATCTAGGAAATCAACGCGTTAACGCGTTAGAAGGAAAGTGATAGAGAAAGGAGGAAATCAAGAGAGAGAAAGAGGAGGAGAGAGAAAGTGAGAGCTAGGGAGAGAAGTCCATGGAGAGAGAGGGAGAGTACATGGAGAGAGAGAGAGAGTATGTACAGGGGCACACGGTTTTGAGAGTGAGACGCGGGGGTCGCAGACGCGGGAGTCGCGTCGCGTAGATGTCACAACCGCGAGGTTCGAGACCCGCGTTCAAGTCAGGACACGAGGAGAACGCGAACGCGGACGTAGGTTCCGCGTCACGTTAACACGAGAATAACACGGACGCGGGCATAAGCTCCGCGTCGTGTTGACACGAGAAGGACACGAACGCGGGCTGTAACGCCCCGATCCCGCGGATACGGAGACGTCACTGCGACGTATATACGCAAGTCAGAAGTACCTTCACGTATATACGCTAAGCATCAGTACAGGCAAGAATCAGAGTACGGAAGCAAGTGGTGCATTATACATTCCAACACATGAGTACAATTACAGAGTTATCACCAGAGGTGATCCGATATTACAATAATATTACATCACCTGATAGGCGCAAATGCGAGAATACAAGGAGCATACAGGAGTAAACAATGAAAGGCACTCACGAGTTCACTATAAGGAAACTCGAGAGGCACACAGGGGCCTGGAAGGACGTGGCTCTGGACGGTAGGCTGGAGATCCACGCTACCGCTGCGCCACTCTGATCAGCAACAGGAAGAATCCACACGCTCCAAGCTCCAAAACCTAGACATGAGAATCCAGGGGAGTCAGATGAAACTCCCCAGGCGAGTGTAATGCAAAAGCCAGGTGGCGAGCCAGGATGAGCACATGTGTGAATACAACAATGGATATCAAGTACCAAGGATATCAAGTTCAGAAAACAGGGGTTAGAACACAAATATAGCAGGCATGAACAAGTATATCATAATCATCATAAAACAGGAAATCCGATTACGAGCAAAACCGATTGCACAAGCTTAGGTCACGCTTCCATGAGACTAGTACGTCGAAGGAATAATCCAAACAAGGAAACCCTCATTTATATACCTTTATCTCATATCATCGTAATCCAAGCACATACAATCACAAGTCACAAAGTGGTCATAACAGAAGTACATAACAGGCATGACAGGAGTACATAACGGGAGTCATAACAAGAATCATAACAGGCATCATAACAGGAGTCCAATACAGGTGTCATAACGGGAATCATAACAAGAGTCATATCAGGAATCATAACAGGCATAACATGGATCATAACAAGAATCATGACAGGCACTTATTATTACTCGTCTGACCCATATATCTGGGTATGTGTCCGGGTGTACACCCCAACACACATACATCCATATATAAGCAAGGCGAGGGTTGTTAACGGAAGCAGATGGAGAACTGATAGCTCCTCTTATAGTAGTTCCCGTACACCCGGGACCAGTTTGGAGGCCTTAAATCCCCCTAACACGCATCTTCTGAGGGCCCAAAGTCCCTCTAACACGAATCGTCAGTTCAGGTATCCACTACTATAAGCAAGGCATCATTCCGGCATCCATCACTTCCTCCCATTCCCCATGCAAGTTGTTCTTTATATGGTTTAACGGTATTATCAGATTTACGGGAATAACAGGAATAACAGGAACAGCCCTGCAGATTCAAGAGGTGGCCCCCACAGATTCAAGAGGTGGCCCCCACCATTGGGCGATGTGGCACTTTGTTCCGTGTGGCACTTTGTTCTGAGGGGACGGATTCTAGAGGTGGCCCCCACGGATTCAAGAGGTGGCCCCCACCATTGAACGATGTGGCACTTTGCTCCGTGTGGCACTTAGTTCCATACAAGATAACAGGTCAGGGTTCCCGTAAACGTGATAATCCAGTCAAGCAGTAATATAACAGGGACACATAACAAGCCTAACAAGAGGCAGGTGACCAATCATGTTCAGGGATCAATATAGTCCGGGGCAGGTTATGTCATAACAAGGGGCCTTGCCAAGTGGTAGCATGACAGGTAATATACATGTGTTAAATAGTAGCATGCAATGACAAGTGGTCTAGTAGGTGACAAGAAATACATAATAATATATAACACAAGTCCCGAGGATAAGGTCCATGATCAAGAAAGGAATGAACCAAAGCAACCAGCAAGAGTTAGTCGACTGATAAAGATGACCAAGTCGACTAATGAAGGGATTAGTCGACTAGGGGTAGGGGTTAGTCGACTATAGACAAGGGACAAGTCGACTAGAGGTGGCTGCGCTTGGGGAAAGCTGCGTTTGGGAAACAGGGTTAGTCGACTAGACGCGGGAAGTAATCGACTAGCATGCCGCGTTTCGCAAAACTGCGTCTCACGAAGTCGCGTTCCACAAGCCCGCGTCTTGCCACAAGTCCGCGTCTCATGAATCCGCGTTCCACCAGAAAGAGTTAGCCAACCAGGGATGAAAGAGTAGGCAGCGTTTCAGGAAAAGGGCGCGTCTCTCAAGGTCGCGTCTCACAGGGTCGCGTCCCACAAGGCCGCGTTTCCAAGAGCCGCGTTTCCCAGATTCGCGTTTCCAAGAAGGTTAGTCGACTAGGGAGAATGATCAGTCGACTGATAGAGGTGCGTTTCAGAATAACAAGGCTGCGTTTCTCAGGATTAGTCGACTAGGAAGAAAATGTAGTCGACTAATAAGGGAATCCAGTCGACTAATGACCAAGTCAAGTCGATTAACAGGGTGCAAATCAGGGAGCAGGATTCTGTTAAGTGTTGTGTTGTTGATCGATTTACATGACATCAAAATATAAGCATGAGAGCAAGTTTGTCCAAGTCCTTGGCGAGGAAAAACACTCGCACAACCAATGGAATACGAAGTCAAAGCGAGATTACTCGCATAGTCCACAAAATACGAAGGCAAGCGGATAGCGAGAATACTCGCCTAACAAGATCTTTGCTGCGTCCAACGAAGGGAAGCTCGGTCCCAATCCAAAAGGAGGGCACCGACCCTAAGTTTTGCCGCCGGAGAAGAAACACGGCCCCAATCCAAAAGGAGTGGCCGGTCTCACAAAGTGATGGAGAGAGGTTGAAGAAGGTGGTGTGCTTGGTGATGACTAAAGTGGTGTATATGGAGGTGGAGATGGTGGACAAAGGAAGCAAGAGGAGGAGCTCTCCCTTGGTGGCTCCTCTGTTGGGAGCCGCAGGAAGCCAAGCAGAAGGAGAAAAAGAAGTAAAAATGAAGGGAGAGAGAAGGAGAGGGGGTATTTATAGGAAATAGATTATGAAGGTGATGCAATTAAATAATGGGGAAGGGGTTTTTTTGCAAAGTGGGGAGGCATGGTGCCCCTCTCTTGACCAATCATGATGATGGGAGTAGTTGCAGGAAACAAGGAAGAAAAGAGAAAAAGGTGAAGAGAGAGAAGGAGTGGAGGCATTAAATGAAGGATGGGAATGATTAAAATAATGATGCACTTTCTAAACAAAAAGATCACACAATGAAGTCCTGCGTTTCCCTCTCCAACGCAGCCCATATCCTTGCGTTTAGGCCAAAATGGGCTAAACGCGGGAATGAAAGTGGCGTTTCAAGAAGGAAGCAAAGCTGCGTTTCACAAAAGGACGAAAGGCATGATGAATTGATGGGAGTGAGTTGCAGCACAATAAATGAAGTATGGAGAGAGGTGAGGAGAGGATCTTTGCATTAAATGCAAGATCCGAGGATGGTGAAGCTGGCGTTTGAGAAATGGGAAAAAGACAAGGTGGTAGGTATGGGCAATATCCTCGGTATCTGGGAAAATGCAGAAAACTCCGGGAAAGCTTAAAAATGAAATAGCTCGGAATGTTTCCAAAAATTCTCAAAAATCATAAATATTATAAAATGATTTTTGGTGAAATCGGTTTTCAAAGATTCAATCTCATTTCCCAGATAAAAATCATAAGGTCAGCCGTCAATCTTGGTATACACCGGATTGGCCGGATTTTAATAAAATCTGATAAATCCCAGAAAATGCATTTAGATTGAAAATATGATTTTAAGAAGTAATGCCTAAAGGCACTTTTAGAAATTCCAAACCGTTTGTAAATTAAAAATCCAGGAATCGGTCAATGATACTGGCCGATACCGGTTTTGAAGATTTTCAACTTAATTCCAGAAAATTCCAGAAAATCATATAAAATCTAGAATAATGGAAAATGATATTTAAAACTGAAATCGGTCAAATCAGAATACCAGAATGTTCAAATCGAGTGAAACTCTAGGATTGGGTCCCCGGTTCAGACTAAGGCTGATTCCGAGTTCACGAATCCAAATCCAAGGCAAAATAATCATGGAAACATCTTAGAATACAAAACAAATACAGAAAGAAAATTGAAAAAAATATGATCCAAAATCTGAATACGCAGCTAAGTACGTATTCCGGGAGCGGGGTGTTACAATCTACCCACCTTACAAAAAATTGCGTCCTCGCAATTTCGATAAGGGGTAAATTGAACACAAGAAGGACAAAGGCTGGAAATAAGGCTTCATAAAACCAAAACAGGTGTAAGATAAACACAGGAGGGACCAGGATGGACAATGAGAATAGGATAAGGAGGAATATTCACGAAGGATTACCAACTCAAAATACAAAAGGTCAGGGGGTTGCTGCAAACGGTGACATCCTCAAGGTTCCTGCTCCAGATACTGAGCCTCATACTCTGCTGCTGCTTCATCTGATACCTCTGCTGCCATGTTGTGAACTTGGCCTCTGCCAAAATCTGCTCTGGGTCTCGCTCCTCTCTGTGGGTGATCATACTGCTGGGGTGGAAATGGGGCTCTTCGATCTACGGGTTCTGGGTTCCTTCTTAGCGGTGGAGCGGGAAGTGCTGGGGCTGGAAGTGCTGGTCTAACTGGTGCCATATTCCCTACCCTTCTGAACGGGCAATCCCTTATTGCATGACTCCCGGTCCCACATGCTAAGCATAATCCATTGGCCATCCGACAATCTTTCCTATAATGTCCGGGCTTGTGGCAGAAATTGCATATGATCTGAGGAAGAGGAGGTTGGAATGGTCGCTTGATTATCGGACCATGGGTTGCCCTAGCTGTATCCTCCTCATTCATCAACTGAAAAGGCCTCTTCACTGACTTGTTCTGTACCTGGTTCCCATTCTTCTTCTCTAGTCCTCGTTCCACTTCACGGGCAATGGAGAGAACCTGAGAGTATGTCTTCAGCTGTTGAGGAATAAGGAACATTTGGACATCCATCTTTAGCCCTTGCTGAAATCGGCTAGCCCGCTTTTCTTCATCTGTCACCATGTAGGGAGCAAATCTGCTGAGCCTCAAGAATTCGGCAGCATATTCATCCACTGACCGGTTGCGCTGTTGTAGCCGGATGAATTGTTCTTCCATTTCTTTCTGAGCTGTTGCCGGGAAGAATCTCTCATAGAAACCCTTTGAGAATTGATCCCATGTGATGGGTTTCTCCAGTGTTGCCTCTTCAGCCAACCACCAGGTTCTGGCCACATCTCTCAGCTGTATCTTGGCCACTTCCACTTGGTTCTCATCAGGAACTCGGGCCGCCTTCAAAAGATCTGTTGTGTCTATCAGCCACTGTTCTGCATCCAGAGGCTTCTCCGTTCCCGAAAAGACTGCCGGCTGTAATCTCCTGAAATCTGACACATTGCCTGGCCTCTGTTCTCGGGGTGCAACCATTAGTCCCTGACGTAAAAGCTCCGTCTGCTGCTGTTGACTCTGCATCATCCCCTGAAGTACCCTCATCATACCATCACTGTCTCTGTTGGGTCCATCTTGGGAGGCATTAGGACCATTGCGTGTTCCCCGTCTTTCCATATCTTAGTTGGTTGGAGTGGATAACAAGGAGAAACTGGAAGGTAAAAGATTGATGGGTCTCAGGACACAAGGAATGGATAAGAAGAAAGAGAAAGATAACTCTGTACTTGTAGTTGGATTGTATAACCAGGACTCATGCATTCCAGTTGCAAATTACTTTACCATTAATTTGCCGTCTGGACGTACTGAGGAGGTGAGAGCCTAAGCTCTGATACCAACCTGTAACGCCCCGATCCCGCGGATACGGAGACGTCACTGCGACGTATATACGCAAGTCAGAAGTACCTTCACGTATATACGCTAAGCATCAGTACAGGCAAGAATCAGAGTACGGAAGCAAGTGGTGCATTATACATTCCAACACATGAGTACAATTACAGAGTTATCACCAGAGGTGATCCGATATTACAATAATATTACATCACCTGATAGGCGCAAATGCGAGAATACAAGGAGCATACAGGAGTAAACAATGAAAGGCACTCACGAGTTCACTATAAGGAAACTCGAGAGGCACACAGGGGCCTGGAAGGACGTGGCTCTGGACGGTAGGCTGGAGATCCACGCTACCGCTGCGCCACTCTGATCAGCAACAGGAAGGATCCACACGCTCCAAGCTCCAAAACCTGGACATGAGAATCCAGGGGAGTCAGATGAAACTCCCCAGGCGAGTGTAATGCAAAAGCCAGGTGGCGAGCCAGGATGAGCACATGTGTGAATACAACAATGGATATCAAGTACCAAGGATATCAAGTTCAGAAAACAGGGGTTAGAACACAAATATAGCAGGCATGAACAAGTATATCATAATCATCATAAAACAGGAAATCCGATTACGAGCAAAACCGATTGCACAAGCTTAGGTCACGCTTCCATGAGACTAGTACGTCGAAGGAATAATCCAAACAAGGAAACCCTCATTTATATACCTTTATCTCATATCATCGTAATCCAAGCACATACAATCACAAGTCACAAAGTGGTCATAACAGAAGTACATAACAGGCATGACAGGAGTACATAACGGGAGTCATAACAAGAATCATAACAGGCATCATAACAGGAGTCCAATACAGGTGTCATAACGGGAATCATAACAAGAGTCATATCAGGAATCATAACAGGCATAACAGGGATCATAACAAGAATCATGACAGGCACTTATTATTACTCGTCTGACCCATATATCTGGGTATGTGTCCGGGTGTACACCCCAACACACATACATCCATATATAAGCAAGGCGAGGGTTGTTAACGGAAGCAGATGGAGAACTGATAGCTCCTCTTATAGTAGTTCCCGTACACCCGGGACCAGTTTGGAGGCCTTAAATCCCCCTAACACGCATCTTCTGAGGGCCCAAAGTCCCTCTAACACGAATCGTCAGTTCAGGTATCCACTACTATAAGCAAGGCATCATTCCGGCATCCATCACTTCCTCCCATTCCCCATGCAAGTTGTTCTTTATATGGTTTAACGGTATTATCAGATTTACGGGAATAACAGGAATAACAGGAACAGCCCTGCAGATTCAAGAGGTGGCCCCCACAGATTCAAGAGGTGGCCCCCACCATTGGGCGATGTGGCACTTTGTTCCGTGTGGCACTTTGTTCTGAGGGGACGGATTCTAGAGGTGGCCCCCACGGATTCAAGAGGTGGCCCCCACCATTGAACGATGTGGCACTTTGCTCCGTGTGGCACTTAGTTCCATACAAGATAACAGGTCAGGGTTCCCGTAAACGTGATAATCCAGTCAAGCAGTAATATAACAGGGACACATAACAAGCCTAACAAGAGGCAGGTGACCAATCATGTTCAGGGATCAATATAGTCCGGGGCAGGTTATGTCATAACAAGGGGCCTTGCCAAGTGGTAGCATGACAGGTAATATACATGTGTTAAATAGTAGCATGCAATGACAAGTGGTCTAGTAGGTGACAAGAAATACATAATAATATATAACACAAGTCCCGAGGATAAGGTCCATGATCAAGAAAGGAATGAACCAAAGCAACCAGCAAGAGTTAGTCGACTGATAAAGATGACCAAGTCGACTAATGAAGGGATTAGTCGACTAGGGGTAGGGGTTAGTCGACTATAGACAAGGGACAAGTCGACTAGAGGTGGCTGCGCTTGGGGAAAGCTGCGTTTGGGAAACAGGGTTAGTCGACTAGACGCGGGAAGTAGTCGACTAGCATGCCGCGTTTCGCAAAACTGCGTCTCACGAAGTCGCGTTCCACAAGCCCGCGTCTTGCCACAAGTCCGCGTCTCATGAATCCGCGTTCCACCAGAAAGAGTTAGCCAACCAGGGATGAAAGAGTAGGCAGCGTTTCAGGAAAAGGGCGCGTCTCTCAAGGTCGCGTCTCACAGGGTCGCGTCCCACAAGGCCGCGTTTCCAAGAGCCGCGTTTCCCAGATTCGCGTTTCCAAGAAGGTTAGTCGACTAGGGAGAATGATCAGTCGACTGATAGAGGTGCGTTTCAGAATAACAAGGCTGCGTTTCTCAGGATTAGTCGACTAGGAAGAAAATGTAGTCGACTAATAAGGGAATCCAGTCGACTAATGACCAAGTCAAGTCGATTAACAGGGTGCAAATCAGGGAGCAGGATTCTGTTAAGTGTTGTGTTGTTGATCGATTTACATGACATCAAAATATAAGCATGAGAGCAAGTTTGTCCAAGTCCTTGGCGAGGAAAAACACTCGCACAACCAATGGAATACGAAGTCAAAGCGAGATTACTCGCATAGTCCACAAAATACGAAGGCAAGCGGATAGCGAGAATACTCGCCTAACAAGATCTTTGCTGCGTCCAACGAAGGGAAGCTCGGTCCCAATCCAAAAGGAGGGCACCGACCCTAAGTTTTGCCGCCGGAGAAGAAACACGGCCCCAATCCAAAAGGAGTGGCCGGTCTCACAAAGTGATGGAGAGAGGTTGAAGAAGGTGGTGTGCTTGGTGATGACTAAAGTGGTGTATATGGAGGTGGAGATGGTGGACAAAGGAAGCAAGAGGAGGAGCTCTCCCTTGGTGGCTCCTCTGTTGGGAGCCGCAGGAAGCCAAGCAGAAGGAGAAAAAGAAGTAAAAATGAAGGGAGAGAGAAGGAGAGGGGTATTTATAGGAAATAGATTATGAAGGTGATGCAATTAAATAATGGGGAAGGGTTTTTTTGCAAAGTGGGGAGGCATGGTGCCCCTCTCTTGACCAATCATGATGATGGGAGTAGTTGCAGGAAACAAGGAAGAAAAGAGAAAAAGGTGAAGAGAGAGAAGGAGTGGAGGCATTAAATGAAGGATGGGAATGATTAAAATAATGATGCACTTTCTAAACAAAAAGATCACACAATGAAGTCCTGCGTTTCCCTCTCCAACGCAGCCCATATCCTTGCGTTTAGGCCAAAATGGGCTAAACGCGGGAATGAAAGTGGCGTTTCAAGAAGGAAGCAAAGCTGTGTTTCACAAAAGGACGAAAGGCATGATGAATTGATGGGAGTGAGTTGCAGCACAATAAATGAAGTATGGGGAGAGGTGAGGAGAGGATCTTTGCATTAAATGCAAGATCCGAGGATGGTGAAGCTGGCGTTTGAGAAATGGGAAAAAGACAAGGTGGTAGGTATGGGCAATATCCTCGGTATCTGGGAAAATGCAGAAAACTCCGGGAAAGCTTAAAAATGAAATAGCTCGGAATGTTTCCCAAAAATTCTCAAAAATCATAAATATTATAAAATGATTTTTGGTGAAATCGGTTTTCAAAGATTCAATCTCATTTCCCAGATAAAAATCATAAGGTCAGCCGTCAATCTTGGTATACACCGGATTGGCCGGATTTTAATAAAATCTGATAAATCCCAGAAAATGCATTTAGATAGAAAATATGATTTTAAGAAGTAATGCCTAAAGGCACTTTTAGAAATTCCAAACCGTTTGTAAATTAAAAATCCAGGAATCGGTCAATGATACTGGCCGATACCGGTTTTGAAGATTTTCAACTTAATTCCAGAAAATTCCAGAAAATCATATAAAATCTAGAATAATGGAAAATGATATTTAAAACTGAAATCGGTCAAATCAGAATACCAGAATGTTCAAATCGAGTGAAACTCCAGGATTGGGTCCCCGGTTCAGACTAAGGCTGATTCCAAGTTCACGAATCCAAATCCAAGGCAAAATAATCATGGAAACATCTTAGAATACAAAACAAATACAGAAAGAAAATTGAAAAAAATATGATCGAAAATCTGAATACGCAGCTAAGTACGTATTCCGGGAGCGGGGTGTTACACGGGCATGAGCTCCGCGCCGCGTCAATACAGGAACGCGAAGGTCGCGTTATACAAGTATCAAGAACGCGAAGATTCGCGTTAAGGAATTGCCTAGACGCGGGGTAAACTCCGCGTCTAGAAATCAACAGAGAGAAAGAGAGAGACAGGGAAAGAGGGAGAGTGAGACGCAGGGAAAGGGGGAGATGGGACGCAGGTACAGAGAAAAAGAGAGACGCAAGAGAAGGGAGAGAAGGGACGCAGGTTTGGGAATTGTTAGAAAAAGAAAAGAAAAAGGAAGGAAAGGAAAGAATGAAGGAAAGAAAGAAAAGCAAAGGAAAGAAAGGAAAAAAGGAAAGGAAAGAATGAAGGAAGGGAAGGGGGATGATGGCCGGCGGTCACCGGCGGCGGCCGGAGTTGGCCGGGGACGGCCGGAATTCGGTTAGCCCAAGCCCAAGCATATTGTGGGGTGCAAGTGTAGCTCAAAATGGAAGAGTGGAGTTTTGCAAAAGAGATTTCGGAGAGCGAAGCAATAGCTCGTCGAAAAGAGCACGACGAGGAGAGGGAGATGGCATGGTCGTTGGTGACCAAGGTGGAGTATATGGTGGTGGAGATGGTGGAGAAGGTGGTGGTGAAAATGGGTTATATGGTGGAAAAGAAGAGGAAGAAGAAGGTGGTGAAGATGGTATTGTGGTTGTTGTTGTTGTTGGGATGGAGGAGGAGATGGAGGAGAAAAAGATGGAAGTATTGGTGATGGAGAAAGTGGAGGAGGTGAAGAGAATGGTTGGCCAAAGGAAAAGAAAGATAGCCATTTTGGCTGCTGGTTTCGTTTGCAGGAAATGGAGAAGGAAGAAGAGAAAAAGTGAAAGAGAGAGAAGGAGTGGGGGTTAATATATAATGGAGGAAAATAATATTATAATGTGCCATTTCCATCCTTTAAATGAAACTTGCGTTTCATTCCAAAGAATGTTGCGTCCCCATGACACCAAAGCTGCGTCTAGGCAAATAAGGAGCCAAACGCGGAAATTAAAGCCGCGTCCAGAAGAAAATGCGAAAGCTGCGTTTAACAGAAAGGACAAAGTCATAATGACTTGATGGGAGTTGATCTGAAATGCATTAAATGCAGTATGGAGAGGATCACTGCATTAAAGATTGAATCCGAGTTAGGTGAAACTCGTGTCTAGTGAGGAGAGAGAAAAAGAGAAGAGTAAAATATCTGGATAAAATTCCGGTATCTGGGAAAACACCGAAAACCTCGGAAAAGTCCAAAAAAGTAGTAGCTTGGAAAGCTTCCCAAAAATTCTCAAAAATAATTAATATTATATAAATATTTTAGTTGAAATCAGTTCTCATAAATTCAATCTCATTTTCGAAATAAAAATCCTGAAGTCAACCGTCAATACTGGTCTATACCGGGTCGGCCGGATTTTGATAAAATCTGAAAAATCTCAGAAAATTTCTAAAAGGAGAAAATATAATTCTAAGAAGTAATATGAAAGCAGAATTTAGAAATTTGATTCCAATTGTAAACTAAAATTCCTGGAATCAGCCAGCGATACTGGCCGACACCAAATCCAGTGGAATTTTGATAAATTTAAAAAATTCTCAGAAAAAGTATTTAGATAGAAAATATGATTTTAAGAAGTTACAGGAAAGCCGTTTTTAGAATTTCAACTCCGTTTGTAAATTAAAAATCTGAGAATCGATCCACGGTATTGGTCGACCCCGGTTTTGAAGATTTTCAACTTAAATCAGGAAAATTTCAGAAAATCACGAAAAATCTAGAATATTAGAAAATGGTGTTTGAAACTAAAATCGGTCAAATCAGAATATCAGAAGTCCAAATCGAGCAATACTCTAGGATCGGTCCCCCGGTTCAGAGTAGGGCTGTCTCCGAGTTCACGAATCCAGATCCAAGGCAAAACGATCATATAAATAACTCATAATACAAAACAAATACAAAACAAATACAGAAAGTAAATCAAAAAATACAATCAGAAAATATGAATACGCAACTAAGTACGTATTCGGGGGGCGGGGTGTTACACTCTTTGTTCAGGGGGGATTGTTTAATCTTCCAGTGTGAAGATAGTTGAGCTTGCAGGGAGACTCTTTGTTCGAGGGGGGATTGTTGGGATTGGGTCGAACAAATAGTCCCACATCAGCTAGACGTGGGGATGATCTTGGGAATATAAGGATTTGGGCAACTCCACCTAAAAGGCTAGTCTTTTGGGATGGTACCCCAAGTCCTTCAAGTAATTGTGGGAGAGAGGAGATAGAGGAGATGGAAGAAGGTAGCACAGAGATCGGATGACAAAGGAGCGAGAAACGGCGCATGGAGCAGGCCAGAAGTGCTCCCGGTCGACCACCCGGTCGACCGGTGGAGGAGGCTGGTCGACCGCCCGGTCGACTGGCGTGCACGGGCGTGTGCACAGGAAGGAGCGGTCGACCGGCCCGGTCAACCGACAGACAAGGGCTCGCTCTCGGTTGGGCGCGATCGACTGGGCCGGTCGATTGTGGCATGGGTCGGTCGACCGGCCGGTCGACCGACTAGCGCGTTTGACTTTCTTTTAGGATTCGAATACCTTTTCTGGATGGGATTGAATCCAACCTGAGTTTTCATAAATTCAGGGACTCTGTGGCTATAAATAGAGGCTAGAGGTCTCATGTATTTTATCCCTATGAATCCCACTAAAAATCTCCATTGAAAATTCCTTGAAGAAGGAATAATTTGTAATTGATTATTGAATCAATGAAATCTCTCTCTCCCTTGCCCCGAGGACGTAGGTACGTTGCCGAACCTCGTTAAATTTGTGAGTTGATTGCTTTTCTCTGTTGTTTGCTATTTTTGTCGTGTTGGTTGTTTCTCTGGCTGCATCGAGTCACTGTCAGGTGGGCAGATTCCTCAAGGGTGGTTGTTGTGTTGCCCCGACCCGCTGCCACAACAAGTGATATCAGAGCATCCCAGGTTCGACGTGGGATCATCTGTTGATTCAAGGGTATCAGTTACTGTTTGGCGGAGATTGTGTGTCGATCTCGAAATGACGTTGGGACTATTTGTGGGATCGTGTGTCGATCTCGAAACAACATGTAGATTGCTCGAGGAATCAATTTGGAGTAGATTACTTCGGAAATTCTTCAAGGATTTCGCGTGGAGGTAAAGATCCTATCTTTATCTAGTTTGTTTTATCTAACTCCGTTTGTTTCCACATTGGTTTGAGGAATCAGTTGAGAAGATGGCTGGAGAAAGTACATCAGTGAGATTCATGAATCCACATCTAAGGATTGATGTGGTGACGTTCAACGGCACGAACAGCTTTGGTATGTGGAGGTGTGAGGTTATGGATGCGCTGACGGCATCAAATCTCGAAGACACTCTACGGTTGGAGAAGAAGCGTGCATCAACGACGGAAGAAGATTGAGACAAGATGAACCGTTCGGCGTGTGGCTTGATCAGGTCTTGTCTGACACAAGACATCAAGTATCTGCTATTGCATGAGACATTTGCTAAGCAGCTGTGGGAGATCCTGGAGAAGAAGTATCTGACGAAGAGAATAATATCGCGATTGCAGTTGAAGAGTAAGCTCTATGTGTTTCAGATGCAAAGAGGATGCTCCATTAATGAACACTTGAATCGCTACACGATGCTCTTACAGATCTTATTAATGTGGATGTGGAGACTAGTGAAGAGGATAATGTGGTAATTCTTTTGAACTCTCTTCCTAGGGAAGAGTATGAGACCTTTACTCTTACATTTCTCAATGGAAGACAATCCCTTAACTACAGTGAGGTGTCTGCTGCACTTGTGAGTTATGAAGTAAGGAGACAGGATCGACTGTCTTCTTCGAAAAGCACAACAACAGAGGCATTGGAGGTAAGAGGCAGAAGTTCTAATAGAAAGGGAAGAGATGATCGGAGAAGATCGAAGTCCAGATCAGGCTTCAGAAATCTGAAGAAGAATCAGTGTGCCTTGTGCAAGGAATTAGGACACTGGAAACCTGAATGCCCGAAGGTCAAAGGTAAGAAGGTGGAGTCTAAGACTGAGGCAAATCTTGCAAAGGTGGTCAGTACTCAAGGCAATACCTCACAGGCAGATGGATCAGACTCGGACTCATCGGTATTCTCTCTCTGTTACTACCCCTACTGTTTGTAACTCAGATAATGCTGAGTGGATCTTGGATACCAGAGCCACCTATCATGTGTGCCCGAACAGGGCCTGGTTTTCTAGTTTTGAGAAGCTAGATGGATGTTATACGGTCATGGGTGATGATCATCTGTGTAATATAGAAGGGATGGGTATAGTCCGTATCAAGATGGATGATGGGATAGTACGAGAATTGAAGGAGGTGAGGTATGTACCTCAACTCAAAAGGAATCTTATCTCTGTTGGCGCTTTGGAAGCATTGGGTCTTGTGATATCTGTACGAGATGGTATTCTCAAGATGATCAAAGGCTCGATGGTGATGATGAAGGGCGTCTGCTGGGACAATCTCTACTACTTGAAAGGTAGTACGGTTACAAGTCAGGCGGAGACTTCTAGTTCTTCAGATGATGGTTGCAAGAAGGTCTGGCAGGTGAAGTTCGGACAGGGAGGAGAAAAGTCTTTGCGAGCTCCTGCAAAGAAGTAATTATTGAAAGGTGCTGCTACCTGCAACTTGGGAGGTGAACACAGCGTTCTGGACAAGAAGAAGGTGAAATTCAGCACTAGTACTCACCGCTCAGAAGGTCTTCTTGATTGTGTTCACGTAAGCATTTGGGGACCTGCTAAAACTGCATCGCTTGGAGGTCACAGGTACTTTGTCTCTTTTGTTGATAGTTTATCTAGGTATTGTTGGATATAACCCATGAGACAAAGGTGTGAAGCCCTAGATATGTTGGTGAAGTGGAAAGGAAGAATGGAGAAGCAAATAGGTAGGAAGATCAAGGAGCTACAGATTGGTAATACTGGAAGAGACATGAACTAATTCCTACGGTTTGGCCAGAACAATGGTATTTGTACTCACTTCACAAAAGATATAAATGGGTTGGTTAAGGAAGTAAACCGTTTCTTGCTGGAGAAGGTTCGGAGGTTGTTGTCTAATGCAAGATTAGACAAATCGTTTTGAGCTGAGGCGATTGTGTATGCTAGCCATCTCATAAATGGATCGACTGCAATAGGAGGTAAAGCTCCATTGGAAATTTGGTCTGGGAAAACTACTCAAGATCATGTTTTGCTGCGGAATTTAGAAGTCTGACCTACTTCAGTGCCAAGGATGGCAAGGTGAATCCGCGAGCAAAGAGGTTTGTGTTTTTGAGTGTCAAAAGGAATGGCTACAGGTTGTGGGACCCCAAAAATAAGAAGATCGTGTTGAGTAGGCATGTCACATTTGATGAGACTTCAGTGTTGAAGTCTACCGTCTCTCAGCAGGTGGAGAGGACAGAGACCAAAGAAGTATCGCAGTGGGTGGAGGTTGATGCTACTCCACCATCTCCAGTTGGTTCAGCATCAGAGAAGACTTCACACGGATGTGACACCAGGTGGAGATCATGTAGCCAGGGTTGATGCTGAACAGGTTGAAGACATTGTTGAGAATGTCGAGTTGTTTGCAGCCATTGGAACTAAAGTAAAACCACGCTCGTGGGTAAAGAAGCATGAAGCTCAAGCTTATGATCGCGACAAGCTCAAGTTGAAGGCCATTGTTCTCCATGATGGTCATTGATCGGGGAAAAATCACGCACAAAAAGTGTATGTTTTGAAGTTAAGATTTGAAGTGTGTGTGCTTTGGCTTCCTCGATACTTCCGTTATAGCATAGAGGCTAAAACGAGTCGAATCCATAAGGAGGAGGCGATAGAAGCTTTACCGGTTGATTTACGTGTGTGTTAAAGATTCTTCAAAGTTTTAAAGAATGAAAAGAAAAGAAAGTAAAGAATGAAAAGAGAGGTACGGTGAAATACGAAGAAGTGGGAAACATGGAAAAGAATGGTTTTTGTGATTTTTGATATTTCTAAAATAAAGTGAAAAATAAAGAAAACTCACGGCTACTAACTACTAATGACTCCACCAACACGCTAACCTCTTAGTGATAGTTGCCTCACATGTATCATTGGCCATCACTAGTCCTTGGTTCAAGAGCTTTACAAAGCATAGCCCATATGTAACTCTTCACATCCCAACTCAACAAAACAAGTGCAAGCTACACTTACATCATCAAAACCCAATAAGAGCAAGCATGAAATAAAGTAATGTTAGCTTGTTAGTGGTTAGGAAGTTAGAGTTAGATCCATCATCATGAGCCATCAATGGCTCTTGCAAGAGCAAGGCCAAATCGAGGCTATTAGATTCATGTGGATTATCACATAAGAAGTTAGACTAGTTGGTGGTTAGTAGTTAGTTGCCATGAGAGAAAATACTAGCTACACATGTAAAAGAGATTAGAGAGAAGAAAACATAGAGAGGTAAAGAGAGCACTTTTCATAGATTGTCACCTTCTATTACAAGCACTCTTGCATTCCAAGCATGAACCACTCTCTCTCCCTATTACAAGATCTACAAATGAAAAATACAAAGAGGGAGAAGAAGAACTAACCTAACCTAAACTAAACTACAAAATGGAATGAAAAACTACTCCTAACTCTGCATATCTCCTTGTTCTGGAACCCAGGGGGCATATATAGGCATCAGGGAAGAGGGGGGCCAGGGGACAAACCCTGGCCCGAAGCGCGGCCGCAGCCGCGGCCATACGGTGGCTCAAGCCGCGCGCGGTCCCGTCTGTCCCCTGTCAGGATCTGTGCCTGGTTTCGTCTTTGCAGCCCCTGGTTTTGCCGAATCAGCTCCTCTAGGTCAATGGCTATGATAATAGGCTTTTAATCACCAATTAAATGGTGATTTAGATCTTCTTCTTCATTTGCACACCATGAACCTAGGATCAAGCAAGTAAGGTATTATTAGCAGAATTTATTATCAAATAAATGTGAGAATGTGATGAAAATTATGCAAAATTAGAGACTAATCACACCCCCACACTTATCTTTTGCTCGTCCCAAGCAAAACAAAAAACCTAAGGAAATTATTTCACCACTTTCGCAGGTGACGCGATTGCACTGAGCATGTGTAACAAGCCGTTAAACCTCTAGGTTTCCCCTAGAGGAGGAGTTTTGTCTCCTGAGGGTTTTCAGCGGATTACACCCACAAAATCCATAAAGAAAGAAATCAAATGTTAGTATTTTTAAAACACATTTTGAAATAGAGAAAAGTGTTGAAGTATTTTTGTGAAAATATAAGTGATCCAAGGTCAGAGGTTAACCAGAAATTTTTCTTTCTTAAACTAAGTCAAAATGCAAAAAATCTTGTTATAAATTAAATGTAAGAATTTAAAATTGAATTGACTCTTTAATCTTTCATAAAATTCTTAGAAAAATATGCACTTTGTGGATAGTGAAGGTTTTTGGGATATCGACTCTAACTTTCATGCCATTTATATATTATTATTATTATTTATTTTTATTTTTTCTCTGTTTTTTTTCTTTCCTTAGTTTTCTTAGGCTTTCTTATTTACCCGGGTAGTGAGCCTTTAGCCGGTGACTCCCAAACCAGATGGTCTTAGGGCACTAGATGAGAAAACATCCCTCGGACTTAAGAACTCGAGTAAATAAGGCCACAAAACTAAAGGGGATTATTTTATTTTTTTCCACCGTTTTAGGTATGAATAATCATGCTTCCTGAGGCATAATTACCCAACTTCAATAAGTGATATTTATTATCGTAATTTTTTTTATATTTTTTTTATGGCATTTCTAATCTTTGTTTCAATCCCAAAAATTGTGTAAGTGTGAAGTACATAAATCTAAGGCAAAAAATTCAAGATCAAATTATCTTTTCAATCTTATTTTCTTATCCTAAAATTTAAACAAGATCTATTATTTTGACTTGGTTTAAAATTTCATAATTTTAGGTCTTCCTAATTCCTAATATAATCTTAATTTTCTTAAAAATAAATCAAAAACTACTTCTCTTGTTTCAAAAAATTTTGAAAAAAGAAAAGAAAAGTTGTTATATAAAAGATTTTTTTTAATTAAAAAGAAGTGTAAAAGAAAGAAAATATAAAACTAACTACGTTAGTAAACCCTCCCCCACACTTATCTCATGCATGGTCCTCAATGCATCGTGAATGTGTAAATACATGAAACAAATGGAGAGGGAAGGAAGATTACCTTAAGGGGGTGGCTCCGGTGGTGGTCTAATTGGGCCAAGCGTTGCTACCCAATCAAAATAGCGTGGATCGTGCAGGAACCCACCAATGACCTCTTTAATATGACCCAATAAAATGTTGATTGAATGAATGATCTTATCCCCATATAATTTCCAATTTTTAAAAATAATTATTGAGTCATTTTTGTCAACATTCTTGTCAACAATGAAGTGTGATTTTGGAAGATGATGGATTTGAACTCAAAGGAATCAGGAATAAAAACTTATACCAACTCGGGAATTTGACTCATATCAAGTCGAGAGTCAACAATGAGAGTCGAAATTGGTTCAAAAACAGGGTCCAAACCAAAGAAGTGATATTCACACACTTTCCCCAACAATAAAGTGTGATCATAAAAGATTGGTGATTCCATTTCACGGTGTACTGGGATAGGATTCAATGTTGACTCCGGAATAGAGAAAAAATCTGGTAAAGATACCGGAGTCATTATTGAATCAAAAAGTGAAATGAAATTATTAACATGAGGTTCAGGATCATATTCAGGTTCAATTTCAATTTCAGGAAAGGGATGACTTGACAGAATGTCCAGACGACTTTCATAACTTGGAGTTTGGTCAAGTTCAAATGTGTGTTCTGAAATTGAATCTGAATTTCCAAAATGACATGATTCATGAGTCCAATCAGTAGAGTTAGGAATATAAGGATCGGTCAAAGGTTGACAAGAAAGATTTTCCTCACTCTCATTGATCAATTCGCTCATAAGTGCGTCTAATCTACTGATAGGCCTGGTAACAGAATTTGGAGTCGGAATCATGTCTACCATACTTGTTGCAATTGGTTCTTGAAAAAATGAGTATGGAAGTTGATTTTGGAAATTGTGGTGAAATTGTGAGTCTATAGGATTTTGCAGTTGCTGCTCGGACTCACGCAAGGGCTCCATACTCAAGTCCAGTATTGAAGTTTGTTCATTTTGAATTGGTGAGACTGAAAAAGATGAGTGGGACTCTTGAAAATTTGGTTGAGATGATGAGTCCAACATGTTATGCATTCTTTCACAAAAGACTTCCAAACGCTTTTCTAGTTCAGATTCTTCTTCAATGGGATGCTCTAGAAAAGGAGTATGTGGAGTTTGATATGGGAAGGATTGTGAATTGAGCAAATTTTACATTTGTTGTAGGGACTCTTCTATACTCCTTTCCAATGATGATTTTTCTTCAATTGGCGGTTCAGGAAAAGGAGTATATGAATCAAAATTGGGGAATGAATATTGTGAAAATTGTGGACAAGATGGTTGAAAATTTGACTCGAGGTAGGTGAATCCCCATGAACTCTGTGAAGAGTTGAAATTATTTTGAAAATTATGGTCATATTGTTGGGGATATGGGTCATATTGATTCGGATAATCCCAACCCGGCATATATGGTTGGTTTATGTTGTACATTGCCGGGTCAGAGTTATCCGAGTCAAATGAGGTCGGGGTGAAATATGGATTCATATTATAATTGAAAGAATTGTTGTTATTAAAATCCATATCACAATTTACAAAAAAGAAAAATAAATAAACAAACAAACAACAAAGAAAAAGAAAAAGAAAACAAGCCTATGCTAGGGTTGACTTAGACCTAAACGACTCCTAACTGGTTAGACTGTCCACGGGGGGTTATTATCGGACGCTGACCACGAGTTAATCGGCTAGGTAGGGGCAAGATCAGTGGGAGGTATCCGTGCCGGAGCAACGGGCCTAATTATGCCAAATCACTGTTCTTCGAGGTTTCGCCTCTCAATCCCCAACCTTAGACACCGATTTGACAAGAGTCAACTTCTAACAACTTTCCCCTTAGGTCAATCTCCTAAATGAGTCCAAGATGTCCCTAGGGGCCAACGTCTAACAAATTTTATTAAGGCTTGGGTTGTATGAGTGGGGAGGTGATTTTTAGGCTAAGGGAGGGTGATGACTTTCCCACCTTATGTTGTTTTGAGTTTTGAATTTGTGCAAGTGTGCAATATAGATAAGCATCAACACAAAAAAGCGAGTAATCACTGAAGTGTTTGTCCTATACTATATGCAATGCCATATGTACACCTCCTATCAATATCACAACAACACAAGAATAAAATACAGTATATTGGAATGAAAATTGACACGTGCCTAGATGCTAAACCGTTTTAAAGCATCCAATTTTTGTATTTTACTTCTTAAAATTATTTATAGCGTACAAGTAATATAAACAAAAATTAGCTGCAGAGTATATGAATGTACAAGAAGTTACCCGACCACACTTGAGACGGTGTGGACTTTTGCAATGCTAAAATTTAACCTGCACACCAAAAAACAAAGAAGAAAAGTTAACAAACTTGTGAAATTAAACCGTTCCCATCCCCGGTAACGGCGCCAAAATTTGATCGGGGGAAAATCGCGCACAAAAAGTGTATGTTTTGAAGTTAAGATTTGAAGTGTGTGTGCTTTGGCTTCCTCGATACTTCCGTTATAGCATAGAGGCTAAAACGAGTCGAATCCACAAGGACGGGAGGCGATAGAAGATTTACCGGTTGATTTACGTGTGTGTTAAAGATTCTTCAAAGTTTTAAAGAATGAAAAGAAAAGAAAGTAAAGAATGAAAAGAGAGGTACGGTGAAATACGAAGAAGTGGGAAACATGAAAAAGAATGATTTTTGTGATTTTTGATATTTCTAAAATAAAGTGAAAAACAAAGAAAACTCACGGCTACTAACTACTAATGACTCCACCAACACGCTAACCTCTTAGTGATAGTTGCCTCACATGTATCATTGGCCATCACTAGTCCTTGGTTCAAGAGCTTTACAAAGCATAGCCCATATGTAACTCTTCACATCCCAACTCAACAAATAAGTGTAAGCTACACTTACATCATCAAAACCCAATAAGAGCAAGCATGAAATAAAGTAATGTTAGCTTGTTAGTGGTTAGGAAGTTAGAGTTAGATCCATCATCATGAGCCATCAATGGCTCTTGCAAGAGCAAGGCCAAATCGAGGCTATTAGATTCATGTGGATTATCACATAAGAAGTTAGACTAGTTTGTGGTTAGTAGTTAGTTGCCATAAGAGAAAATACTAGCTACACATGTAAAAGAGATTAGAGAGAAGAAAACATAGAGAGGTAAAGAGAGCACCTTTCATAAATTGTCACCTTCTATTATAAGCACTCTTACATTCCAAGCATGAACCACTCTCTCTCCCTATTACAAGATCTACAAAATGAAAAATACAAAGAGGGAGAAGAAGAACTAACCTAACCTAAACTAAACTACAAAATGGAATGAAAAACTACTCCTAACTCTGCATATCTCCTTGTTCTGGAACCCAGGGGGCATATATAGGCATCAGGGAAGAGGGGGGCCAGGGGACAAACCCTGGCCCGAAGCGCGGCCGCTGTAACCCCCTGATCCCCGTTGTACGTCTAACAGTATCGGTACGCGATACGATGTACAAAAATTGATTTGACCTCCGTAGTAGTCCGATTGAGCTGATTTCAATTTTCAAAATCATTTTCTAATATTTGAGATTTTTCAGGATTTTCTGAAATTTTTCTGGATTATTTTGGAAAATCTCTGTAGTCGGTGTCGACCGATACCGATAACCGGCCTTCCGATTTTTATTTCACAAACGGAGTTAGATTTTGAGAATCCACTTTCACTGTGTGCCTTAGAATCGTATTCTCTACGTTTGGGTATTTTTGGGGTTTTTCTGAATTTATCGAAAATCCGGCCAAACCGGTGTCGCCCGTATCGGTGAGACACTCCGAGATTTTTAATTTGCAAAATGGATCGATTTTCTGCAAACCGTCTTCATCTTACGTCTCAGGATAATATTTTCTATTTTCTGTAATTTTTGGGCACCATTCGGAGCTGGTCGAATTTCGGGCCAATATTATAATATTAAAATATTAATTTTTAATCTTTCTTTTCCTTTCTTTTCCTTTCTCTTCTTCTCTTCTCTGGCGGTTTCCAGCGCCTTCCTCCCACCGCCTTTCCCTTCTCCCTCTCTCTATTTCTCTCACTCTCTCTAATTAGAGAGATTAATCCCTCTCTCTCTTACAATTCCCTCTCTCTCTCCTCTCTCTCCCTAATCTCTCTCTCTCCCCCTATTTCCTCTCTCTCTCTCTCTCTCTGTGCGACTCAAGAAGGGGGCCCGACCGACCCTTGCCAGCGCCGGCCGCCGCCGCCGGCCGCGACACCCAGGCCACCGCGACCCCCGGCTGGCGCCGCCACCACCGCCGCCCCAGCTTCTTCTTCTTCCTTTCTTCTTTTTCTTTTTTTTTTCTTTTCTTTTCTCTTTTCTTCTTCTGCAGCTGCTCCTCCACTTTCTTTCTTCTCTTTCTCTCTCTCCCTCTCTCACCCTCTCTCTCTCCCACCTCTGAGCCGCCGCCGGCGGCCGGGACCGCCGCCGGCGGGCTGCTCTCGCCGCCGGCTAGCTGGGCTGGCCGGCTGGCTGATGAGGGCGGCAGCAGCAAGCTGCTGCTGCTGCTCTCTTTCCTTTTGTGGGTTTGGGTCTAACCCAAACCCATTAACCCTCTATTGGGTTAAGTCTAAAACCCAATAAACCCCCAAAACCCGACCTGTTAACCCATAAACCCACTACCCATTTCTTTTAAGTTAAACGGGTTTGGGTTGTGGATCTGGACCCGACCCGTTATGAGCCAAACCCACATCCAAACCCATTACAGGTACTTTTACAGAAAACCCCCTATACATTTCAGTATTTGCTTTTAATATTTTATTTACATATTTAGCCCTATTTGTTATGATTTAGTATTCGAGCGATATCGGGAGCATCCGGACTCCGATTCGGACGATTCTGGATCCGTTGCGATCGTGAGAAAGAGAGCTACCTCCTCATGGCTAGTTTGTAAGTGCTTTCTTTTTCTAAATTATATTTATGTATTCATGTTTAGCTTTCGTTATGAAACCGTAATTATGGGTGAAGCACTAGCACTGTTAAATTAATAACTTAACTCGAGCAACGTCATGTTTAGTAATAAGAATCTGTATACAATGTCAGTAAATATAGACACGAAGCTAGATGATCAATTAAAGAATCACTAGACACTGTCACTGCATGGATAACGAATATGGTTGCACACTACTGCTACATGGACACCAAGACACGCGTACTTCATTATATACAGGACCTTGTCACTACTCCACTGTCCCCCTGACCGACCCACTGGTACACTAAATACAGTAGTGCATGTAGATAACAGTGACACTGGATAGCGGTCATGTAGTTTCATGTACACGTCTCACCATTACATAGATATTGAGATTCACGACACTAGGACTGCATGTTGTGACCTACTGATATACTGATACACTAGTACACTGGATACCGTCATTTGATATTGATATCCCCATTATATGTATGCACTGATCACTGTTATTACCTGTACACACACAGAGACATCACACAGATTATTGCGACACATATATGGTCCACGAACACACGGACACATCAGTTCACTAGATACAGGCAGTTCCTATGTTTTCACCATCGTGACATAGATGCTCGACATATCACTGTTACACATGACTGCATGGTTTCTCCATTCTTATCATATGGATTCTTGCACCTATTGCATGTATGATTATTCCAGGTTATCCTTATTCATATTACATGTATTAATGTGCTATGTTACCATATTCATGTTATATGATTATTTCCTGTTACTGATACGGATTTCCCGTTACTGGACATGAGAGCGGTTGATATGCGATATGTGGGAATCCCACATCTATTGTTCTCGTTCTCGATATATTGTTCATGTTATCTTGTTCATGTTATATTGTTCCTGATTCCCGTTATATTGTTCTACGCTATCAACAGAGCTCAGGTCCAGTTATCATGTTACCCGTAGCATGTACAGTGGTTGTTCTTGTTACATTGTATACTTGATATTAAAGATCATAAAGATAACTTGGGTATGGGGGAGACTTGATGGTTGATTAGATCATATCGGGTGATGTACTGGATCCATATTGTTTTCCCACTGCAGGGGACGGTAGTGCTACCTACCAATTGCTCCATGAGCTCTTGTTACTTGTTTCATGCTCCCCTCTTAGCGGAGGGCCCTGGTCTTAGCAGCCAGGGGATTGTTTAAGGCCGTGATCCCGGGTATGCACGGGATACATCCACCCGATAAGAACTCCTCGACCATGGGTTTCCAATTAACATAATAAAACAGTATACACAATAGTGACGTCGGGAACACTTGTTATTGATCACTCTCTCGTTTGGATAATGGTACCCGTATGCCATGTCCGGATGGGTTCGACTAGAGTGCGGGCTCCAGTATGAACTGCCAGTGGTATGGGACACTGGAAGAGAGTAATTAAAATACCAGGTGGTACTGATTGCTACTATTGTATAAATAACATGAACTGTCCCGATCCCGATAATGTTACATGACTTGCCTGATACATGTTTCCTATTGTATAGTTGTACTTCTTATTGTACCTGATCATTTATCCGATATCATGTTACATGTCTATTTGTTACTTTACCCGATACAGGTTACACTTTCTGTAGTGGCATCCTATTCATGCTTATGTGCAAATATTCTATTTTCTGTATACCTTGCATACATCTTCACTGTCTATGCACCACACCGTATACTGGTTAGGTAGCATATACCCATCTACATGTTCACTGTTATAACAGCACCACTAGCATGTACACTCGTCAGCTGGATACGATTAGAGACATGACCTGATGATAACTGGTTAGGTAATAATGATAGTAAAAGATGACCTGTTTACATATTCCTACTGCTTACATGTTGATATATTCCTACTGCTTATTATATGGTATACACCATCACGTATATATAGTAGTATCATGCTTGTAGTACTATAGTATATATTACTGCCTCCTTCATTTTACCACTCACTAGGTCGCTTTCTTACGATCCTGGGTTTGCGTGCCCAGATTGGAGATCCGCGTACCGTAGTATCCGAGAATACCATGGAGTCACATCGGAGCTTCCTCATCGGGATTATTCCTAGGTATCTTGGTGTTTTATTTCCGTTATCTTATTTGTCTCCATTTTTCATATCTGTTATGATCACTGACCTCTTTCTATCCTGTACTGAGGCTCAACGTACGCGTGAGGTTGTTTTCACCTCGCGTATGTACGTCGCCATAACGACTCCGTATCTTTAGGATCGGGGCGTTACACAGTGGTATCAGAGCCTAGGTTCACACCTGGTGTGGGTAACCACCTGGGTCAATCATCGGGCTCTTACCAACAGTACAATCAGGTTCAGATTAACGGATCTGTATCTGAATTTGGGGATTCCAGCAACGAGTACAAGAATACCATGACCTTGACAATTCATTTCTTGACTCTATTTTATTCCTTCCTTTCCGTTATCAACCAGAGCATCCGATTTCCTTCTTACTTTCATTGCATCGTCTTGCTTCCTATCCGTTAGTGTTAGTTCACCCCTATACTTCTTCATCCCGAGTTCCTTAGATATCAGAATGCGCAGCGGAAGGGTGTGTACCCGTAACATTTCGGCTTTGGGGTTGACAATAGTGTTTTCACACCTAAATGGAAATTGCGAGAACGCAATTTTTTGTAAGGTGGGGAGAAATGTAACCCCCTGATCCCGTTGTACGTCTAACAGTATCGGTACGCGATACGATGTACAAAAATTGATTTGACCTCCGTAGTAGTCCGATTGAGCTGATTTCAGTTTTCAAAATCATTTTCTAATATTTGAGATTTTTCAGGATTTTTTGAAATTTTTCTGGATTATTTGGAAAATCTCTGTAGTCGGTGTCGACCGATACCGATAACCGGCCTTCCGATTTTTATTTCACAAACGGAGTTAGATTTTGAGAATCCGCTTTCATTGTGTGCCTTAGAATCGTATTCTCTACGTTTGGGTATTTTTGGGGATTTTTCTGAATTATCGAAAATCCGGCCAAACCGGTGTCGCCCGTATCGGTGAGACACTCCGGGATTTTTAATTTGCAAACTGGATCGAGTTTCTACAAACCGTCTTCATCTTACGTCTCAAGATAATATTTTCTATTTTCTATAATTTTTGGGCACCATTCGGAGCTGGTCGAATATCGGGCCAATATTATAATATTAAAATATTAATTTTTAATCTTTTCTTTTCCTTTCTTTTCCTTTCTCTTCTTCTCTTCTCTAGCGGTTTCCAGCGCCTTCCTCCCACCGCCTTTCCCTTCTCCCTCTCTCTATTTCTCTCACTCTCTCTAATTAGAGAGACTAATCCCTCTCTCTCTACAATTCCCTCTCTCTCTCCTCTCTCTCCCTAATCTCTCTCTCTCCCCCTATTTCCTCTCTCTCTCTCTCTCTCTCTCTCTCTCTCTCTCTGCGCGACTCAAGAAGGGGGCCCGACCGACCCTTGCCAGCGCCGGCCGCCGCCGCCGGCCGCGACACCCAGGCCACCGCGACCCCCGGCTGGCGCCGCCACCACCGCCGCCCCAGCTTCTTCTTCTTCCTTTCTTCTTTTTCTTTTTTTTTCTTTTCTTTTCTCTTTTCTTCTTCTGCAGCTACTCCTCCACTTTCTTTTCTTCTCTTTCTCTCTCTCCCTCTCTCACCCTCTCTCTCCCACCTCTGAGCCGCCGCCGGCGGCCGGGACCGCCGCCGGCGGGCTGCTCTCGCCGCCGGCTAGCTGGGCTGGCCGGCTGGCTGATGAGGGCGGCAGCAGCAAGCTGCTGCTGCTGCTCCTCTTTCCTTTTGTGGGTTGGGTCTAACCCAAACCCATTAACCCTCTATTGGGTTAAGTCTAAAACCCAATAAACCCCCAAAACCCGACCCGTTAACCCATAAACCCACTACCCATTTCATTTAAGTTAAACGGGTTTGGGTTGTGGATCTGGACCCGACCCGTTATGAGCCAAACCCGCATCCAAACCCATTACAGGTACTTTTACAGAAAACCCCCTATACATTTCAGTATTTGCATTTAATATTTTATTTACATATTTAACCCTATTTGTTATGATTTAGTATTCGAGCGATATCGGGAGCATCCGGACTCCGATTCGGACGATTCTGGATCCGTTGCGATCGTGAGAAAGAGAGCTACCTCCCCATGGCTAGTTTGTGAGTGCTTTCTTTTTCTAAATTATATTTATGTATTCATGTTTAGCTTTCGTTATGAAACCGTAATTATGGGTGAAGCACTAGCACTGTTAAATTAATAACTTAACTCGAGAAACGTCATGTTTAGTAATAAGAATCTGTATACAATGTCAGTAAATATAGACACGAAGCTAGATGATCAATTAAAGAATCACTAGACACTGTCACTGCATGGATAACGAATATGGTTGCACACTATTGCTACATGGACACCAAGACACGCGTACTTCATTATATACAGGACCTTGTCACTACTCCACTGTCCCCCTGACCGACCCACTGGTACACTAAATACAGTAGTGCATGTAGATAACAGTGACACTGGATAGCGGTCATGTAGTTCATGTACACGTCTCACCATTACATAGATATTGAGATTCACGACACTAGGACTGCATGTTGTGACCTACTGATATACTGATACACTAGTACACTGGATACCGTCATTTGATATTGATATCCCCATTACATGTATGCACTGATCACTGTTATTACCTGTACACACACAGAGACATCACACAGATTATTGCGACACATATATGGTCCACGAACACACGGACACATCAGTTCACTGGATACAGGCAGTTCCTATGTTTTCACCATCGTGACATAGATGCTCGACATATCACTGTTACACATGACTGCATGGTTTCTCCATTCTTATCATATGGATTCTTGCACCTATTGCATGTATGATTATTCCAGGTTATCCTTGTTCATATTACATGTATTAATGTGCTATGTTACCATATTCATGTTATATGATTGTTTCTGTTACTGATACGGATTTCCCGTTACTGGACATGAGAGCGGTTGATATGCGATATGTGGGAATCCCACATCTATTGTTCTCGTTTCTCGATATATTGTTCATGTTATCTTGTTCATGTTATATTGTTCCTGATTCCCGTTATATTGTTCTACGCTATCAACAGAGCTCAGGTCCAGTTATCATGTTACCCGTAGCATGTACAGTGGTTGTTCTTGTTACATTGTATACTTGATATTAAAGATCATAAAGATAACTTGGGTATGGGGGAGACTTGATGGTTGATTAGATCATATCGGGTGATGTACTGGATCCATATTGTTTTCCCACTGCAGGGGACGGTAGTGCTACCTACCAATTGCTCCATGAGTTCTTGTTACTTGTTTCATGCTCCCCTCTTAGCGGAAGGCCCTGGTCTTAGCAGCCAGGGGATTGTTTAAGGCCGTGATCCCGGGTATGCACGGGATACATCCACCCGATAAGAACTCCTCGACCATGGGTTTCCAATTAACATATTAAAACAGTATACACAATAGTGACGTCGGGAACACTTGTTATTTGATCACTCTCTCGTTGGATAATGGTACCCGTATGCCATGTCCGGATGGGTTCGACTAGAGTGCGGGCTCCAGTATGAACTGCCAGTGGTATGGGACACTGGAAGAGAGTAATTAAAATACCAGGTGGTAATGATTGCTACTATTGTATAAATAACATGAACTGTCCCGATCCCGATAATGTTACATGACTTGCCTGATACATGTTTCCTATTGTATAGTTGTACTTCTTATTGTACCTGATCATTTATCCGATATCATGTTACATGTCTATTTGTTACTTTACCCGATACAGGTTACACTTTCTGTAGTGGCATCCTATTCATGCTTATGTGCAAATATTCTATTTTCTATATACCTTGCATGCATCTTCACTGTCTATGCACCACACCGTATACTGGTTAGGTAGCATATACCCATCTACATGTTCACTGTTATAACAGCACCACTAGCATGTACACTCGTCAGCTGGATACGATTAGAGACATGACCTGATGATAACTGGTTAGGTAATAATGATAGTAAAAGATGACCTGTTTACATATTCCTACTGCTTACATGTTGATATATTCCTACTGCTTATTATATGGTATACACCATCACGTATCTATAGTAGTATCATGCTTGTAGTACTATAGTATATATTACTGCCTCCTTCATTTTACCACTCACTAGGTCGCTTTCTGACGACCCTGGGTTTGCGTGCCCAGATTGGAGATCCGCGTACCGTAGTATCCGAGAATACCATGGAGTCACATCGGAGCTTCCTCATCGGGATTATCCTAGGTATCTTGGTGTTTTATTTCTGTTATCTTATTTGTCTCCATTTTTCATATCTATTATGATCACTGACCTCTTTCTACAGGTATTCTTGTACCTATTTCATGCTGGAACTCATGTATATATATCCTGTACTGAGGCTCAACGTACGCGTGAGGTTGTTTTCACCTCGCGTATGTACGTCGCCATAACGACTCCGTATCTTTAGGATCGGGGCGTTACAGCCGCAGCCGCGGCCATACGGTGGCCGCGCGCGCAGCGCTTCGAGCCGCGCGCGGTCCCTCTGTCCCCTGTCAGGATCTGTGCCTGGTTTCGTCTTTGCAGCCCCTGGTTTTGCCGAATCAGCTCCTCTAGGTCAATGGCTATGATAATAGGCTTTTAATCACCAATTAAATGGTGATTTAGATCTTCTTCTTCATTTGCACACCATGAACCTAGGATCAAGCAAGTAAGGTATTATTTGCAGAATTTATTATCAAATAAATGTGAGAATGTGATGAAAATTATGCAAAATTAGAGACTAATCACACCCCCACACTTATCTTTTGCTCATCCCGAGCAAAACAAAAAACCTAAGGAAATTATTTCACCACTTTCGCAGGTGACGCGATTGCACTGAGCATGTGCAACAAGCCGTTAAACCTCTAGGTTTCCCCTAGATGAGGAGTTTTGTCTCCTGAAGATTTTCAGCGGATTACACCCACAAAATCCATAAAGAAAGAAATCAAATGTTAGTATTTTTAAAACGCACTTTGAAATAGAGAAAAGTGTTGAAGTATTTTTGTGAAAATATAAGTGATCCAAGGTCAGAGGTTAACCAGAAATTTTTCTTTCTTAAACTAAGTCAAAATGCAAAAAAACTTGTTATAAATTAAATGTAAGAATTTAAAATTGAATTGACTCTTTAATCTTTCATAAATTCTTAGAAAAATATGCACTTTGTGAATAGTGAAGGTTTTTGGGATATCGACTCTAACTTTCATGCCATTTATATATTATTATTATTATTTATTTTTATTTTTTTCTCTAGTTTTTTTCTTCTCTTAGTTTTCTTAGGCTTTCTTATTTACCCGGGTAGTGAGCCTTTAGCCGGTGACTCCCAAACCAGATGGTCTTAGGGCACTAGATGAGAAAACATCCCTCGGACTTAAGGACTCGAGTAAACAAGGCCACAAAACTAAAGGGGATTATTTTATTTTTGTCCACCGTTTTAGGTATGAATAATCATGCTTCCTGAGGCATAATTACCCAACTTCAATAAGTGATTTTTATTATCGTAATTTTTTTATATATTTTTTATGGCATTTCTAGTCTTTGTTTCAATCCCAAAAATTGTGTAAGTGTGAAGTGCATAAATCTAAGGCAAAAAGTTCAAGATCAAATTATCTTTTCAATCTTATTTTCTTATCCTAAAATTTAAACAAGATCTATTATTTTGACTTGGTTTAAAATTTCATAATTTTAGGTCTTCCTAATTCCTAAGATAATCTAGTTTAAATTTTAGGGCAGGTACGAGTGCGGGTTCGAGCTAGTTTTCAAAAAGAAATAAAACCCGACCGCTTTCTTATCACCAGATCTAAAGCCCGCCGACAGGGTTTTTCAAACCCGTATATACGGGCGGGTCATGGCGGGTTTAGGTACAACCCGGCCCATCAAACGACCTTTGAGGAGCAATCGAGACCTGTCTGGAGCCACGTCTGGAGAGAATAAATGTCCGCAATGCGGGGTTCAGCTCGGTGACTCGTGGGGAGCTTGAGCTCTAACCGATTCAGGCCAACCAATTGAACCAACGCGGGGGACTAGTTGCGATTCTGATGTCATGATAATTAGTGCATGGCTAATGATGCTGAGAACTATGTGATCTTTAATTAGGACATTATGTCGCGGTGGCTGTCTTGCCTTCATTTGGGTCAACAATTAGTGGGCCGTACCCATAATGCGGGCAAAGGAATCTTATGTTGGGCTGGGGCCTAAGCTCTAGCTGGCCCAGCCTGCGGCAAGCCTTATTGGGTCGGGTGCTTCTTTGCTTAGTGGTAGCCAAATGGAAGTGGGGCCCTCTGTCGGTCCCAAAAAGACCTTAATGAGAAGCAAATGTGCAAGTTATTTTAATTTTTAAATTTTAAATATAAGCCGTAGCCCAATCTTAGACTTGAGATCTTTTATTTCTTATTTGAACTTTTTTACTATTGAGTCAGACCTCAATGGCTTTTATTAACTTATTAGTCCAACATTAATACAAATTAGAAGATTTGGTAATTATTTTAATCGATATCACAAATAAATTTTAGCATCATTCGGATTCTTTTGACCAAATAAAAAGCCCCCAAAATTTCTGAAAATATTCCTTCAGTTATATTTTGCCTAGAATGAGATTCTACAATTTTTTTTCAATTTAGAAGATTCTTTAAATGAATTTATCTAGCTTTACACTTGCACATCTTTGTAAGTGTAAAGCATTGGTACAAGCTTCTATCTCATTTTTAATTAACAAACTTTAATACAATTTAGCAAGTAATTATCAAATATTACAATTTAAATACCAAGATCCCACCACATCTTCAGTAAATCTATCATTATATGAACTTATTATTTACAGTTCAAAACCTAAAGCTTTATTTTGATGCAAAATCACTACTTAAAAGCATTTTTCATTTGTTCAGTAAATCTATAATAATCTACATATATTTTCATATTTAGTGGTGATTTGCCTCAACATGCAATCCATTTTTTCCCCCTCACATTAACATTTACATGTATAAAACTCACAACAAAAAAAAAATTAGTTAAATTCCTCAAAAAAAGGGCGAAAGATGAATAAAAACTTTATTCCTTTTCTTTCTACATTTTTCACCAACAAAATAAACAAAAAAAATGAGTAAAAAATAAATGATTAGCTTCGCTCAAAATCCAATCAATCTCTCAGAATTTCCCAACCTATAAACAAATGATCCGCCCCTCCAAAATTCTTCATCCTCCTTCCACAAACCATCATCAAAAATTTCTAGCATAGCCCACTGGATCATAGCCCCACGTCCTCTCCTGGGCCGGAACGAGGCCCAGGGCCTTCCACGCCCTCACCCACGGCCCGGCACAAGCAGCGTTCCTCGCCGGCCTCATTGCCAGCCGTCTCCGCCTTCGGCCCACGTAATGCCGGATCGCCCGTTTCGCCGCCTGTTGCACTACCACCCACGCCTTGGCCGGAAAACTGCTTCTCGCGACCCTTTGGTGGTTTTCCGGTAACTTTTGGTATGCAAATCCCATTACCAAAAAAAAAATCACTCTTCTTTTCTCTCCTCGCTAACTCTTCTTTGTTACACTTTACATTACGGGCCTGTTTGGTTAAGGATGAAAGTGAGGAATTGAAGAAGTGAGGAAGTAGTAATAGTTCCCTTTAAAACTTGGGAATTGGTTAGTAAGTTTTGCGGTGTTTGAATGTTGTTGGGAAGTGTGGTTTGAAAAATATTATGTTTTTTCCGGTGTTTGGATGGTAACGTGAAAATGAAAGTGGAAAAGTTGACTGCAAAATAATATTAAAATAAAAATTAATTAAGAAAAATAAAAATAGACTGCAATTAGAATGCAAGTGATTTTAAATGATCAAAAAATTAACTGTTTTGTGCTACAACTTATTACAAATAAGATTTACATGACCACAAAATTAATTGTAGCACTCTAGAAGTAAGGAAATGGTTGTGTAAAAGAGAAAAAAGAAAAGAAAAAGAGATTTTCTTAGTTTTCTTTTCCGGTGTTTGAATAGACAGATAAATGAGCAATTATACTTTCCTATTTTCTTATTTCCGCCCACTTCCTTGCAACCGAACATGACCTACATATATTTATATATGGTAGGCAAATGAAGAATAGCCAGTGGAATTTATTAGGTTAGTAGATCCGACAATGACGAAAGTGCCCCTGCAACAGATGTTTGTGTGAGGGCATTTTGGTCCCCTCAGAAGCTCTACAGTTGGGCATTATGTGGGCTTAGTGGGCCCAACAGGGCCCACGTCCAACGATTTTGTTCGGACTGGAATTGGTCCAGGTTGGATTAATGCATCCAAAGGAGGACAAAGACATTGGCTCAAAAAAAAAAAAAAAAAAAAAAAAAAAAAAAAAAAAAAACTTAAACAAAGATTAAAAAAGGGGGAGAACAAAACAAAAAAAAAAAGAAAAAGAAAAAGTGTAAGAACCAATCATTAAAGGGGCAAGCAGAGTGTTGGCAGCCGTCAACATATGATTATGATTATGGTAGCCCAACTTCTCTAATAATTTTTTTTCCGAGAAGAATAAACATAGCTATTACTATAATAATAATAATAATAATAATAATAATAATAATAATAATAATAATACAGTGTTAACTGTGAGGGTCCATGAAATTGAGTAGGCTGAAGGAGTAATCATGATGATGGAATCAGCCCAAATGTGTGGCTCCTCAACACAGGACAGAGCCGTTTGTTTGATCAGAAAGTGAGAAAAAGTGAGGTCTTGATGAGCTGTACTGTCAATTTTTTCAATCTTTATAAAATCATGTTTGTTTAAAAAAAAAAAATCAAAACATTAGAAAAAGAGCGCTGATGTCATCAAAACATCAGCGAATTCTCTATTTCTCTTTCAGTCAAAAAAAGAGATAAAATCAATGAAAAACTAACAGTGTCGCCCCCACCAACATCTCCCCCTTCAAAGAAAGCTTAAGAAGTGGCCTTCACTGTCAGTTTTCTCTTCCAACCAAACAAATCGAAGAAAAAGAAAGAAGGCAACTGTGATCAAGTAACAACAAGATAAAGTTCAGTATTCGATAACATCATATCTTCTTGATAGAATACTTGTTGTTCATGCATAGCCTGTCTTAGAGCGTAGGCGTTGAGGCTTCTAAGACAAAAGAAAATAAACAAATAATTTATATGTAGGTGTATAGTACCCCATTTTAGGGCTAGTTGATCCCAATGGTCTCCCCTGCTTCTTACACTGTGAAATCGAGATGTTGTGTAACATACCTTTTAGTGCGCCCTCCCCGCGTGCGGAGGGAGATTCAAATCCACAACCCACCACCACGAGGGAAGGAAGTGATCCTGCTGCTTAAACTACAGGGTTGTTTGGATTTAAGGAAGTGGGCGGAAGTAAGGAAATTGGAAAGTGTCATTTTTCACTTTCCTAGCTTTCAACGTGGTACAGTAATTTTGTGGTCATGTAAATCTCATTTGTAATAAATTGTACCTCAAAATTTTACGATCATGTAAATCTCACTTACATTCTAATTACAGTTCAATTTTTATTTTTCTTAATTAATTTTTATTTTAATATTATTTTGCGATCAACTGTATGGTCAACTTTTCCACTTCCACAACCACATTACCATCCAAATACTAGAAAAGACATAATGTTTTTCAAGCTACACTTCCTAACAATATCCAAACACGAAAACTTACTAATCAATTCTCTAAGTTCTCAAGGGAACTCTTACTACTTCCTTACTTCCGCACTTCCTCACTTCCACCCCTAACCAACCAGCCCTGTGCTCAGTTCGCATATAAAAGCAAACGTAGAAGAACACATCCTTTATTTATTTATTTTTTTTTTTTTCCAAATAGAAGTATATTGGACAATAATTTTTTAAAATATATGTAGAATTTATATTGTAATCATTTTATCTTAACCATTCGTTGCAAGACATGGCAGGTACATTTCCGTGCTCGCATAAAGTGTCTACTTCCAAACAAAGTTCATACCTTGTGATTGTATTTCCAAACAAAATGCTGAATAAGATTAATAAGTTCAGAAATGCAAACACAAAAGCCAATAAATGAAACTCACCAAAGTTTTGCACGCCTTCTTGAATTGAATTAGTTCCCTGCATGACCCCAGAGCAGAAAGAGTGAAGAGTGGTGTACATATGCATGAGATTGTGATGTGAAAACAAAAGAGAGGGATCCACGGAGATTGAAAAAAGATGAGAGATGAAAGAAATAACTAAACATTACCTAATGAATAAATGCAAAGGCCTTTTACTTTCTCAGATCTCACACCCATTCATGTCGCTCGCTCAATCTTAGTTTCACAGCTAAGATTTCACACTCTGCCAGTTTACTTTTATTGAAATAAATAGAAACTTTAAATAAATTTACAACTTATTCAGTTCCCTCTCACAGTCGATGTGGCACTAAAATAAAACACAAGAGTAATACGAACACAAGACTACTAAATAAATGAAAATACAGACTCGCACTCAAATCAAAAAGAAGTTTACTCGATATCCCCATCATTCTCACCGAGTCGGAAGAACTTAACGCAGTTGACTATACATGAGACGATGATGACTCAATACTAAATGTAAATCTAAAGCTGCTGTTGTTGTTGTTGTTCTTGCTATAGATTTTACGATGTGATTGCTGGAGATGTTGTTGAGATCTTTGGTTGTTGAGGAGGTGGTTGTTGAGAAGATCGTTGAAATCTTTGATTGTTAAGAAGGTTGTTACGGAGGAATTTGTCGAGATCTTTGGCTGCTGAGGAGGTTGTTGTGAAAAGGCTGTAGAAATCTTTGGCTGTTGATGAGATTGTTGAGATTTTTTACTACTGAGGAGGTTATTAAGAAGGGATTTGATGTTGGTGGCTAAAAAAAAATTGATGATTGAAATTTTGATACGTGTGAGGAGACAGATGTTATGATTTAGATTCTTTTTTTTTTTTTTGGAATTTTGACCCCAAAAAAAATGAAAAAAAGTGAATAAAGTAACAAATTGTATCGGCTCCTCACCAGGATTTACTAATTCATTTCAACACTCATAATGAATAGTTTAAACAAAATTGTACTGATTTCACACCGTGAATTTTTTCACAAAAAAATTATATTACAATTTAATTTTCCTCACTCATTATTTTTTTCTAAGCAAACTTTGATACCAAATTGATGTATAACAAAAGAGGAGGTCTATGGATTTTGAGAAAAGTAGAGAGATGAGAAATCACTAAAGATTACCTAATGGATAAATGGAATGACTTTTCACCTTCACAGATCTCGCTTCACGCTGCATGCTTGATCTTAGATTCACAATTAGGGTTTCACACTTGTCATGGGTGGTACGCCTAACAAGGGACAAAAAAAACCCCAAAACAGTTTTCTCAAAAGCCTAGTCTACTTTTACCGAAAACAATGGAGTTTTTAAATAGACTTAAATCTTATTCAGTTCCCTCTCACAGTTGATACTAAAATAAAACACAAGAGTAAAATGAAGACAATACTACTAAATAAAAGAAAATACAGATTCAGACTCAAAACAAAAAAAAATCACTCGATGTCCCCATCAGGGCTGTCTGCGGTCACAACTTATCCAAGTACTGATAAAAGATGAAAAGAGTGATAATATGCAGAATTGTGGAACAAAAAACTATAAACTCAAACCATCATGATTTTTTCAGGTAAAGCAATAGAGATTGTGACACAATATCCCACAGCATCAGAAATCAGTTGCAGGTAAAGTTGGAACACAGGATAAAGAGAAGAAAATTGAACCATAGAAGCAACCAGAGACAAAATCGCGTTTGCTCTCACTAAATGAAGAGGCACAAAACTCTCCAAACAGTAAGAATACTCTGCTGCAGTAAGAATTAGTGAGCTATATCCATTCTTGCAGAACCTGTCATCACAAAATGTGAGGTCCCTAAACTTCTGTGTGTACCACAAGAAAGATCAGTATTCTGAAGAACAAGAACACACTGAGGATACTTCTTAGCCAGTCAACTGAACATAAAAAAATTGGATGTAATAAATTTGGAGGAAATAATAGCAGTCAAAATCAATATGCACAAGGGCCTGATAACACAGTATAAAAGCCTTAAAACATATTGATAGATACAACCTCACAAATAGTGAGAGATTTTTCAGTTGCATGTGTTCTTTCTGAAAAATATTGCTGGGGGGGGGGGGGGGGGGGGGGGGGGGGCGGGGGGGGGCGGGGGAGCGTTTGCTATATTATGCATCACCTTTAATAAAATCCAAAGACGAGTATTTCTATTTAATGGCCCAAAAAGAAATGAGCGTGATGCTTCAGAAAAATAAAAGTTTGCATCCGTGGTTGACAACAGCATCCAAAATCAATGCACAAGGCAAGAAATCTTAGGGTGAAATAAAAAGTACAACTGAGTGAATCTAAACCTTGACTTCCCTGAGATGTTCTCTCTGCACTCAGATTAATTTGGCAACAAGTGGTGGTCCTTGTACTGAGAACTTCCTTTTCTTTTCCCAATCATATGACTAGGAAAATATCATATGAAACTATTTCCAAGTCCAACCCTAAACTAAGTATTCAAATAAAAAGAATGTTTGCTAAGAAAAATAGAGAATGATTTGTATGTACTACGTAGTATTTGAGCATCAGTCTGGTGTGGTATTCTAAATTAAAATATTCTTCCTGATTGTTTTGAAAGGTACTAATCTACAACAAAGGTTTTTGAATTTTCAACCTCAAACAGACGCCACATTCATTGAAATATATGAGACAAGCATCATGAAAATGATAACAACTAATCATGAAGCCACATTCATCAGTCTAGATAAATTTAATGAAGATGCAAGAAAATTTTAGTTGATTAAGATTATCAATGTAGAGAGAGAGAGAGAGAGAGAAGGTAACGGTAGCATATAAACATTGCACAATTTATAAGCTTCATATGTTGTCTACTATCACATGCCTTCTTTTATTTATGCCTGGATTGTATAAATCGAGTTCAACACAGACATTCACCTTCTATATGATGTCATGATATGCACTTGGCAGCGCTCTTTAGGTGTAATTGCTTGTAAAATATATCTGGTGAAATTTGCTTCACACTTCCACCCCAATTTCACGGTACTACAGCCATATATTTTAGAAATTTGATAACATCTGGGAGAAATAATCTTTATTTTATTTGATCAAATCATTGTTTAAGTTGAAGCTTTTTTATTTGTCTTCTTCATACACTCACCACCAAGAACCAACATAAAATCCTTAAGCGCCAAGATTTTGAAAACAGATCAACATTTATGCTGTCATGCCTCCTGGTTGTGTATATAACGATCGAGGAAAGCACTAATCAGTGAGTTTCTATATCTAGCCACATGGTACAGGAACCTTAGTTCAAAGATACAACATTGACTGATTCACTCACCATGCACGACCCGGGACCAAGAAACCCCATTCTTCATCATGTTGCTTCCATCTCCATTTGCAAATCCATGTACCTCCATGGTCACATCAGAACTGAGTTTTATTTTGCTCTTGAGACCTCCCTCCTTTGATCAGGATTAGTGAATGTGGTTTCCATATCCAGCCTCCAACATATCTCTATCCTCTTCTGCAATGAGCATCACATTCTACTCAGTACGTCATTGTTACTACTGGACATCCCTAGCAAGAAATTCCATTGTCGCTCATCCTTGTTAGCTAACTCAGCCTGCCAAAATCTTGATCATTAAGTTTATTGATTTCCATTTTAGCTGATAAGAGTGCCCAGCGCTACCCCCCCTCCCCCCCCCCCCAACCCCCCCAACCCCACCCCACGCCACCCAAACAAAAAATAGAGGGGGGGGGGGGGGGGGGGGGGGGGGGGGGGGCGCTAAGAATTGCATTCCAAGAGTCCGTTGTTGGTTGGTCTTCCTAGATAATGATTTATCTTATTCTAGCCATCTACTAGCAACCAAAAAGAACCAAATTTGGTAAACATCATAGAGGAAAAATGAAGGGAATATCTTGTCGAGACAGTCATATTCGTTTTGAGTCTCAGTTGAATTGCAACATATCCAGATTTGTATAGCTTGGCAAAGACAGAAAGTTCATTTTCACTCCGCAGGTGCCATCTCCATTGGACAAAGACTTTTATCTTATATAACTGGAAAAGTCAGCATCGTGATTTTCACTCATAAACAGTAGGATATTTTCCAAAAACTTAACTACGACGAATGTACTTAACTGCGACTAATGTGCTAACTGTGTATATAACGTTGAAAACAATAAACCGGTTTGATATAACTCTTCAATTCGAATTAGCAAAAGCAATTTCTCTTTGTATAAAATTTATTCCAAGCATTCCATTGGTTTGACTAGATACCTGGAACCTAGATTTTCAACATTTCTAGATGCTCAAAAGCTTGAGGGTAGACCATGATGTGAATCGTTGACTTGTTCGCAATGCTTTTTTTTTGTTTAACCACATTGAACCACTAGCATGATCGCCTACCATGTTCTCTCTTGTTAAAATATATGAAGTATTGTAGAATGTAGACGTATCCAAGACTAAAAATTAAAGACCTAAAGAATGAATAATGTGGGTTCACAGTTCCATTTGATTTCTAGATGCGTTTAATAATTTTCACATTCTGAATTAAGAATATGATTGTTGGGGTAAATAATGATTTATATATAACTTGGAGAGAGTATTAATCCAAGTTATATTATTTTATTTAATAGCCTTAGTCGTAAAAACTCATTCTCAATTTTACATGCACACGCTATGCATGTAATTTTGTTATTGTTTGACATATCAATATCAGTAGAGTAGGTTGGTTACAACCTAACTTGAAGTCTACAATCTTCACAAGTTCAATACCTGCACGATGGTTGCATCATGCAATCTCATCTCGCAATCAAACATGCATGCCAATGGGCCATATTTCCTTACTACTTCCAGAAATCCCCAGCTACCGGGAAATTTTACGAGAACATAACATTCTACAAAATTTTCTGTGCATAAATGGGGACACGGCATGGCACAACTTGCCCAACATACATCGGACATGTCGGTTTCCCTTAACAACAAAGATTTAATGTCCTCGCATAGACGTAAGGTCCTTCACAATATCATTTTCACAACCCAAAACAGGTAGGGACTACTACATAACAGGCTTGTAACCATATCTAGTCGCACATGTACGATATGACATGCATTATGTATTATTTTTATTATCATTAGATGCATTGTGTTCATAGTCTGCATGTAAAATACCTATTGTGGGTAAATACTCTTCAGATGTAAGCCATGAAAGTCAAAATGTTCAACTTTATGCCTAAAAAATCAAAGTTATTCCAGCACAGACTATTCAAGTCATGGTGACATTTTCTGTTACGTGGGTTCTATTAGCATCTTGAGCGTCAATGAACTCGTATAGGAATTTATGCACTTATTACATGTCTGAAATGCTTACTTATGAATTGCTTCTGGCCATGCTTTTCGGTAGAAATTACGTGACATATTTATAGATAATATTATTGAAATTTAAATATCAAGTTTTTGGAACCCAAATCCGAGCTCCTTTCCAACTTTTCCTCCTCTAAATTTAGAACTACATGTGTTCTCATTCATAAATACCAAATTAGGTACTCAATAGTCAATAACCGGTGCCAGCAAGAAAGATTCTTGCTGTAGCATTTACATGTTTGCAATTCCTTTACAATTTGAGCCAGCTATATGCCCTAAGGAAATGTAGCATTAGTCAGTGGAGAAATTTCTATTATGATTATCAAAAAGCCTACCCTCCAATTACTAGAAAACAGAACAAGATGCTACAGTCAAACAACATTTTCAGTCAACTGACTCAAAAGGTATGCAGAACTCCAGTTAATATTCCTGATTGAGATTGGACAATAAAGTCGTATCTAAACTGATGTGTGTGTGTGTGTGTGTGTGTGTGTGTGTGTCCTCATTTCTGGAAATAATTTTTACACATACTCATCAGAAGCTTCCTAAAACAACCAGGATTCAATAAATTCACATTTGTGATCAAAGCTGGAATAGTGTTCATACATAAGACACAAGAAGTTGCAATGCACACTGTAAAGAGGAACAATGGTTTGTCTTCAATGGAAAACGTAAATCCAGTTTGTTGTTGGCTTGTTGCTTGGGAAGTTCATATACTACTATGTTACAAAAGGATCTCAACTACAAGGCAGTGTGTAAAGAATGAAAGGTAAAAGTATAAAGTAACAATTCTCGAATATGCCACAGGATGCTGATGGTACAACTCATTTAAGTTCAAGAGAGCAGAAATACAAGTAAAACAATAGAGCTAATTAGCATGAAAGGAGGGGACTTGCTTGCAAAGATGAGAACCACATCTTTGAGATTTTCGTCATGAATCCAGAGAAAAGCACTTGCAACATGATTCACATGCTCTACCAACTTCACACAATATGCATTCTCTGCAAGTTTGTTGCATGAAAGACTTAGGAAAGCATCTAAGAAAATAAAAGACCTAGATAAATAATGGCTTAATTCATAAATCTCCCATGCTATCTTACTGTTTTTACCGATGCCTCAGCAATCAGGTGACGAAGTCCCATCCTTCACTCTTCCTTTTGTTAGGCCTCGAGAACAAGCAAGTTTGACACCAAGTCTTCTTGCTCTTGCTGATGGAGTCTTAACATCCCTTTTTGCAACAAGTTCAGCCATGTACTGTACAACATCCTGGAAAACAACCAAATTAGTTAGACCCTATAAAATAACTACACAAATAAAGGGAAATTCTAAGGTTGTGTTTAGTTCCAAGGAAAGGGCATGAAGAGGAAAGTAGATCAAAGATTGACTTCCCCTTTGACTGCGGGAAGAAAGCAAAAGTCAGAGAAAAGTAACGGTGGTATATGTTCTTTATGATCCTTGCACTTTTTGTTCCTTCCTTAAGGAATATCTAAATGAAAGCCAGGTATACTTTGGTTTCCTTTCTCATAGTTTATATTCAACCAAAGATGGCTTAAAGAAGAGATTATGACAGCAGAAGGATTACCTGAGCTCCATTCGGCTATATGCCTTGGTGGTACTTCTAAAGGGTTCTCTTCAGCACGAAGTATACGGAGCTTAGACAGCATACCAAAAGAGTCTGGCAGCACCCTTATCTGATTATTGCTCATATCCAACTCTTCTAGCATCTCAAGATTACCAATAGATCGTGGAAGTGAGAGTAGATTAGCAAAATTGTTTCCAATGTTCAGCTTCACAAGCGTGGTAGCAAGGCATAAGCTCTCTGGAACTGATTCAAGCTCATTAAAGCTCACATCAAGCTCCTTCAATTTTGACAGAGAAGACATTGTGGTCGGAAGTCCTTTGATATTGTTGTAGCGAACAGACAGAATCTCCAAAGACTCAAGTTTCCCTACAGCCTCCGGAAGACCTTTCAAGCGATTATAATCTACCCGGAGCTCAACTAATTTAGTACAATTGCCAATGGTATACGGTAGTTCCTCAATATCATTTGTCTCCAAGTTTAATTTCTTCAAGCTGATTAGATTTCCAATTGTATCTGGTAGTGAGGAGAACGGTTGGAACTCAGGTCAAGCTCCTCTAGTCGCATTAATCTACCAAATGCTGATGGTAATGATGTCAACTGATTCGCCCTCAAGTCTAGATGTGACAGGTTAAAGAGATCACCAATTGAATCAGGAAGTTCTGCAATGCGATTTGAGTGAAGGTCCAGTTTTGTTAATGAGATCAGATTGCTGATGGTGGTTGGTAAGACAACTATCCTGTTTTCTGAGAGATCCAGTGAGATCAGACTGGAAAGCTTTCCAATTGAATCTGGTAACCAATCAATTTGATCCATAAGCTTGTTCTGAAGGTTCAGATCCCGAGTGCCTTCTTTGAAGAGACTTCAATTAAGGCAGCAAGTCTTATAAGACTTAGTTTCTCACTGTCTTCTCCTGCAGATGCTTCATAAGAAAGAACCAATCGGTTATAGTTCAGTTTGGACAGATAAACAATCAAAAAATGAATTTAAACCTCTCTCAAAAAAAAAAAAAGAAGAAATAAATTTAGATTATAGTCTAAAAATACCAGTGAATAATGGATCTGCTTGTTCCACCAAGAAAAGTGATTTTTCATTTGTTTAGTTCATATGGAAATGTCGGAATATGGAAAAATGGTTTCTTATCTAGCTAAAAAGATACACTTCTAACACACACATATATATATATATATGCCTTGTCTCGCTCGCAGGAAAAATTGAAGAACATGGAATATGGTACCCTACGTAGCTAAAAGTTGCATTCGAAAACAACACTAGTGCAGTATTTTCTGTTCAAATAAATGGAGCCACTGAATTTCATGTGTCAAGCAAAAAAAAGAGAACATCTTGCAAACAACTACTCCTTTAAGATTCCTGTTAAAAGCATTATCATTCAAGTTTCTTCCATGGATTTTCTTATAATAAACTAGATCCTAAATCAAGCAAAGCAAAGAGCCACGAGTTTACAGAATTGGATCAGCTTAATAACTGGAAAGAAACACAAATCAACCCACACAATGCTTCGAAACTGAACTTACCAGAAGTTGTAGCAGGAGTAATTGTAGAATTCAAGAACAACCCTCGAGACTTTATACTGATGTCAGCACCACCTCCATCTGCATACATTGTTGACTTTGCTTTCTTTACATAGCTGTCATCTCTGCTAACTCGCTCGCTGCTCCTTCCTATCTCCTTCTCAGAGTAATAAACACTGGCAGAGGGACCAAATCCAGACTTAGCACCGGCAGTGGAAACACTTGCAGTACTTGCAGGGATTGAAGGAACCGAACCATTCGAACTCGAGGGAACACATCTTGATGCCCTCTGAATCAATTCATCAAACATGGAATGGATGTTCTCAAGATCAAGCAACTTCAAGGCCTCTCTTTTCTGCTCTTTGGCCTGAAAGAAGACTAAATTCTTTTGCATCTCCTGGAGAACAAAGAAGAGCTCCTCAGGGATCTCAAAGCCCTTCCTCTGCTTCGAGATGGACTCAATTCTCAATTCCTCCTCTTTCTCTACGTTCCGAACCACGGCCATGGCTGCTTCAACCTCATCTACACTAGGCCTTGGCGGCAGAGATCGATGGAGGTTCATGATCTCTTCAACAACTCCATCAACTGATTCCAGTAAAGGTCCCATTGCTTTTTTCCCCCCACAAAATTCAAGATATCCAGATGGAGAAGAAGATCCCTCCGAAGCCAAATTAAGCGAAGGACAGATCACCAAAAGAATTACAAGGAAAAGCCCACGTCACAAAAGGGGAATTTCTTGAACTACAATTCACCAGTCTCTCCACTTCTCAAGTACTTTCTCGAGAGAATCAAGAAACAGTACTCCCTCAATTCATATAGGAACAACACAGTACAAAACCCAGCAACAAAAGACTATTATGACTGGAAAGAAGGAGCCAATTTCAAAGAACAAGAACAAAATCGCCGTCTAAAAATTTCATTCCAAATGGCAAGAAATTCTAAACAGGGCAACTCCCAAAGCTAGGAGAAAGAGAAATAGACCATATCCAACTTCTCCTCTCTAATTAACAACAAAAGCGACCCCATCACACTGCAATTAAACAATCACCCCATCGATTCGATGAATCCTTCCTCTTAATTCCACACTGAAAGGGACAAAAAAAAAAGACACAAGGGAAAAAGATCCAGTCCAAAGAGTATTCTACAGAGAGAAAGCGAGAGATACAAGGAGCTTATCTTCTCAACAAGAACAAAGAGACCCAGATGATGAAAGCACCGAGGGAGAAGAAAAGTAGGGATCTTTCTCAAAATTCACGCACAGATTCCTCCATCTCCCTCCACTGCGGTCGTCATATGAGGGGTACCCACAGAGAAAAGCCAGAGCCAGGGGCGGTTTTATTAATACCTCTCTCTCCCTCTCTCTCTCTCTCAAATCTCTCTATAGGTTTTCTTTCTCTCTCTATAAATGAGAATGAAAAGAAAAATCCAGCTGTTTTGGGATAATTAATGGAAGCTGGAGGGGGTTTGTTTTGTCGTGAGCCTAAAAAGAGAGGAGAAGAGTAGAGGGCCATTTAAGAAAGCAGCGGGTTTTGAGACAGTTGTTGAGGGGAGGTGGGCCCCACCCCCCGTCATGGATTCACTCAGCATGCCATCGTGGCTCTTGAATGGGCTAACATGAACCCTGGCCTCTCAATCTTACCCCTTGTCTTCTGCATTCACCCTAATCAGCGGCGGAGTCAGGATTTCAAAGACACCTACAAAATAATAGACCGGTTATATTGTTAGCTGTCGATGTCTTTTAAAAAAATTAGAATACTTTTTAAGCAGTACAGGAGAGAGAAGAGGAAACAAATCAAAAGACGAGAGCACTTTTCGGACAGGAACGACGGGCCATGTGCCCCGGGCTCCATCACTGACCCCAACTCACCGCTACAACCCTAATTTCATTTCGGGCCTGTTGGTTAAGGTTGGAAGTAAGGAAGTGAAGAAGTGAGGAAGTGATAATAGTTCCCTTTGGAACTTGAGAATTGGTTAGTAAGTTTTCCGGTTTTGGATGTTGTTGGGAAGTGTGGTTGGAAAATGTTTTGTCTTTTCCAGTGTTTGGATGGTAATATGAAAGTGGAAGTGGAAAAGTTGACCACAAAGTTGACCGCAAAATATTATTAAAATAAAAATTAATTAAGAAAAATAAAAAATGGACTGTAATTAGAATACAAACGAGATTTACATGATCAAAAAATTAACTGTTTTGTGCTACAACTTATTAAAATGAGATTTACATGACCACAAAATTAACTGTAGCACTCTGAAAATGAGGAAATTGTTGTGTAAAAGAGAAAAGAGAAAAGGAAAAGGGTTTTCTTATTTTCCTTTTCCGGTGTTTGGATAGATAGGAAAGCGGGGCTGTTTGTTGCAAGGAAGTGGGCGGAAGTAAGGAAATAGGGAAGTATAATTGCTCACTTCTCTATCTATCCAAATACCGGAAAAGGAAAATAAGAAAATCACTTTTACTTTTATCTTTTCTCTTTTACACAATCACTTCCTCACTTCCAGAGTGCTACAGTTAATTTTGTGATCATGTAAATCACATTTGTAATAAATTGTAGCACAAAATAATTAATTTTTTGACCACGTAAATCTCACTTGCATTCTAATTACAGTCTATTTTTTATTTTTCTTAATTAATTTTATTTTAATATTATTTTACGGTCAACTTTGTGGTCAACTTTTCCACTTCCACTTTCATATTACCATCCAAACATCGGAAAAGACAAAATATTTTTCAAACCATACTTCCCAACAACATCCAAACACCGAAAAACTTACTAACCAATTCTCAAGTTCCAAATGAATTATTATTACTTCCTCAGTTCCTCACTTTCTCATTTTCACCCTTAACCAAACAGGCCCTTCGTTGCTAAGCTCACAGAAGCAATGAAAAATTAATTAGTTACTGATCAAAAATATCTTATGTTATTCATTTATGTTGTTTATATATTAGTTACGTACAATTAAATTATTGGTGCATTAAAACAAACTTCGAAAATGAAATGACAAGAGGAAAAAAAGAGGGTGAAAGGATTTTAAAAAAAAAAAACGATAAACAAAAAAGTTAGTGATGAGTCATAGGTTCTGGGACAATTTTTTTATGTGTAACCGTTCTGTATTGTTTGTGTAGCCCTTGTCGAAGGTAAAGAGTGGATATGATGAAGAGAGGATTTATTCTACCACTCATGGTAGTGATGATCCATCCAATTTGGTTTCTTTTTCAAGTAGTGTTATCAATGGGTCTTTCAATCCTATCAGTCTCACTGTAGGTAATGTTGGAGTTGAGCTTTGGTTTTATGATAAACATATGAAGATTCCGTTGAGGATCCCAAGAATAATAGTACACAAAAGCTTTTAAGTTAAGAACATATTGTTAGACTTATTATGTTTTAAAGTCTAATTTATTTTGGGCCTAATCAAGTCAATTGGATATTTGCACCCGCCCACTTAACCTATATTGTTTGACCCAATAAAGAATTGATCAAACCTAAATGGTTTGGGTCTAGACACGTTTTCAATTACACTTAGCCATGAGTATATTTAAATTAGAATGTGGGACTCATCTACACGTGTGGAACTCGTGTTATAAATCAAGGGCCTAGATCTATGATGAGTTGAACTAGGGTTTCTTGATGCTATATATATCATGAGTAGGGTTCCCTCTCCACCAACAAGAATAACCATCTCTCTCTTAGAGGCCTCTCATCTCCTCTAAGGATAAAGAAGAGAACTTGGTGGCTGGAGAGAAGAATCCTCTCTCTCTCTCAACTCCGGCGTCCTCGAGATCGTGCAACCTTCGGCATCCTCTTCGTAATGGAATCAGGTATGCCTAAAACCCTCCTTCTCTTTGATTATGATAAGAGGCTTACAGTATATGTGTAGATCTTGTATGGAATAAACTTAGATCTAACAATTGGTATCAGAGCCTCTTCTTTATCAGATCATAAGGATCTACAGAAATTATGATCTCGATCTATAAATATCATAAAAATATCTCCTTTGATTCAATAAATATTTTGTGTCTCATATGTGGATCAAAAGGTTAAAAGGAGTGATTTTTATTGAATTTAACATGTATATATTTTTATGAAATTTGATTTGTGTGTTAATTCTACATTAAAAAAAAAAAAAAATTGTGGCTAGACGCATGCAGGGAAGCCCCTGCATGCATGCATGGCAGGCTTAAAGTATCAGGAGAGAAAAAAAAAAAAAAAGATATTAGATGCATGCGCTGGAAACACCAGCGCATACACAATAAATAAAAAAAAAAGGAATTACAGAGCAGGCGCACCTGAGGCGCCTGCATGCAGGCGCTGGCCTGCATGGGCGTTGCGCCGTCGGCCACCATGGGCTGGCGGTGCACAGTGATTTTTTTTTTCTTCCTTTTTGGGTTAGGGTTTTCTTAATTGGGATTATGAGATTAATTAGGATTAAAAATTTAGAGATTGAATTTTACTCTAATAAGGAAACTTACTCTTAATTAATCTCATATTAAATTTCAATTGGGATGGTTGAGATTGATTTGGGTTTTAGAATTGAGATAAAATTCTAATCTATTAACTCTATTTTGGGGTAGAATTCTACTCAAATAAAGAGACCTAATCCCAATCAATCTCACATAAAGCTAATAGGGTTTTATTCAGTTATTTAAACCCAGCCCAATAAGAAAGGAAACCAATAACTTAACCATTGCGGGTCGGGTCTGAATCAGACCCGATAAGCACTGCAGACCCGTTTTGCCAATAGAAACTTCAATTAGCCGTTACGGGCTCATCCGACCTCTGTTTTGGGCATGTAAACAGCCGTTTCGAAGCTCTTGACGAGCACTACAGTATTACAGGAATTAGACATGACAAAACAGTAGTTAGTTGACATAAAGAAGGCATTGAAGTGTTTGTTTATCATGGTTATGTGTACCCTTACATGCTTCCGCTTCATTAATATTTATATTATTGCTTATATTGTCTAGCATGATGAATATTAATGTGTACTACAGTTAATAACACACAGATAAAGATATATACATGTTCAAGCTAAAGAATTTATAAAAGAGCATATTTAATTGCGTATGTAGTTCATGCGGACAATAGCCGGCCCAAAGGAAGACCATTGTTTGGCCAAATTATGTACGACGTCGAATACTTGATGTGGGTAATGCAAGTGGGAGAACTTTGGTGTGTGGTAATCGGCCCAAAGGAAGGTTGTCACACTATATGCCCATATTGCATGACCCTCATCAACTAGTCCGATGGCGGAACAAGAATCCAGATGCATAAATTTGTGTGGCCCATGCGTGTGGCAATCGGCCCAAAGGAAGGTTGTCATTATGGCCGGGTCATTACATATATTATATGGTCAATATAGATTACTTAAACTTTAGGACCAATCCTATAAAGTGACAGTCGGCCCAAAGGAAGGCTGTTCTCTTACATAGAACCTAGACTTTAGGATATCTATATTGGGCCAGTACAGTGTTGGCATATAGAGACACAACATATTCTGAAAGTTTAACCGGCAGCTCTATCGGTTAAACTGGTTGCATTTTCTGAAATTCATTTTTTTATGGCTATTACAGTAGAATTTTATTAAATGCAATGTTTATGTTAAATTGATGAGAAATTGTACACTTATGTAGTATAAATTGAATGGTACAAACTTTAAGAAGTGGTAAGACCACGAAAATGATCGTTCTTGAATTCATGCACCTAGAGTACACCTTAAAGATTGATGGATCTCTACTATCACTAATAAAAGTTCAGTAAAGAAAAGGTCAATTATGGTAAGTGGGAGAGATCTTACAAGATGTGTCTAATGGTCATAAAGTACACTATTCTTATAACTATTAGAGGTTCTATACCTGATAAAGTCAGTGCTCACTTAGCATCCAGGATAAACTTCTAATAAGAAAAGGAAAGTGAAATTAAAGGGAGGAACATAAACACCACTACAGTGGCTGATCCTAAGTGGCAAAAGTGCAGAAAAGTAACCTAAGGTCATTGCATACTTCTTCTGTAAGAATGTAAGCCACCTCAAGTAGGAATGCATAAGTATCAGAAATGGCTATTTAGCGGGTATATCTCATATTTATGTTTGTTCTGAGATTAATTTAGCTTTAGTGCCACTTTTTAAATTGTAAATAGATAATTCACATAAGCGATTCAATGCGAAACTTCCAAACCCAAAGGAGGCCCAGCCCAGTTGAGCGATACGTATACATGGGTGATGGAAATAAAGTTACAATTAAAGCTATTGGAGTTTGTAGGCTTAAATTAGATGTTTTTGGTTTTTTTTAGATTTGGATGAGACTTTATATGTACCGTCTTTTTAGGCGGAATCATATTTCTATTTCATTTGTTAGACAGATCTAGTTTTACTGTCACTCTTGATAATGAAATGCTTAGTCTACTTTCCAAATCTAAAGTTGTTGGTACTAGAATTCTAATTGATGGCTATATAAATTGAAACTTCATGCTTTATATACTGAATCTCTATATGTGAATAGCTTAGGCACTAAGCGAAAATTAATTAAAGATACATTAGAAAGTTTGGTACTAGACGAAGTTCAGGTGTCTTAATTTGGTGTATACAGACATTTGTGGTCCATTCCCTACAGCTTCTTGGAATAGTCATGAATATTTCATCACTTTATAGACAATTACTCTCGTTATAGGTACCTACACTTGTTCCATGAGAAATCCCAATCATTAGACATGTTTAAAGCTGTTAGATCTGATCATGGTGGTGAGTACTATGACAGATATGACGAATCAGGTAAATGTCCAGAATCATTTGTCAATTTCTGAAAGAGTGGTATTATCACTTAGTACACCATATCAGGGACACCTCGTTAAAATGGTATTGCTGAGAGATAAAATCACACACTAAAGGATATGGTTGGGAGTATGATAGCTCACACTACTCTACCAGAGTCATTATATATTAAAGCCTTAAAAATGGTTGTCACCTCCTTAATAGATACCTAATAAAACAGTAATTAAAACCCCGTATGAGTTATGGACTGGGAAATCTCTCAGTATTAGGCATCTTCATGTTTGGGGTTGTCCAGTGGAAGCTCGGCCATATATACCATATGAGAAGAAGTTGGACTCAAGGACAGTTAGCTGTTTATTCGTAGGGTATTCTGAGAGGTATAAAGGCTTTAAGTTTTATTGTCCCTCCACTAAGAACATAAAGACAGATTGCTAAAATTTTTTGAGAATATTCAGAATAGTGGGAGTCAACTACATAAAGATTTCATATTTAAGAAAGAACATATTGTTATACCCATGACAATTGTTCCAAATGATAAAGTAGTTGTTCCACTTCAAGATGAAAATACAGTTGCATCCTTACAAGATACATATACAGTTCATCCTGAAGTAGATCTGAGGTGGAAACTGAAAATTCTCAACCACAAGTGCCTAGGAGATCAACTAGGGAGAGGAGATCAGTCATTGCAAATGACTATATATAGTTTATCTCCAATAGCATGAGTTTGACATAAGGCTAGAGGATGACCCCGCATCCTTAAATGAGGCCAAACTCACCATTCACTCCAGTAAGTGGTCAAATGTCATGAAAGATGAGTTAAAATCCATAAAAGACAATGGTGTTTGGGATTTAGTAGAGTTACCTGAAGGAAAGAAACCGATTGGTTGTAAATGAGTATTCAAAACCAAGCGGGATTCGAAAGGTAATGTCGAAAAGTATAAGGCACATCTTGTCACAAAGGGATCCACTCAAAGAGAGGACATTGACTATAAGGAGACTTTCTCCCTGTTTTCATGAAGCATTCTTTTAGAATTATTATGGCACTGGTGGCTCACTTTGACATGGAGTTATACTAAATGGATGTTAAGATTGCCTTTCTTAATAGTAGCATTGAGAAGAAAATCTGTATGGTGCAACCAGAAAGTTTTAAAGTGAAGGTTTCATAATATTTGGTTTGCAAATAAAGAAATTCATTTATAGTTTAAAGCAAGCATTCCGTCAATAGTATTTGAAATTTGATCAAGTAATATCCGTTTTTTTATTTTAAGAAAAATATAGTTGATCAATGTATTCACCATAAATTTAAAGAGAGTAGATTATATTTCTTGTGCTATATGTGGATGACATTCTACTAGCAAGTAACGATATGGTTCTTTTACTTGACACTAAGAGTCTTCTCTCAAAGAACTTTGAGATGAAAGATCTTGGAAAAGCTTCTTTTGTGATAGGCATCCAGATTCAACGTGACAGGACACGTGGAATATTAGGTTTATCACAAAAGCCCTATATCGATAAGGTGCTAGATAGATGTGGCATGAAGAATTACTCTAAGGGAGATAAGTTGAGTTTACTCTAATGTCTCAAGAACGATCTACAGAAAGAGAAAATGAAAGACATTCCATATGCATTGGCGGTTGGAAGTCTGATGTATGCTCAAGTTTGTACCCATCAGACATAGCATATACCGTTCAGAAACTTGACAGAAACTTGATCAATCATGGGATTGATCTCTGGAAGACTGTCAAGAAGGTTATGCGATATCAATAAAAGACTACATGAAATCTGATCAGTTGCAGCTGATTGGATACACAGATTCAGATTATGCTGGATGTATCGACAATAGGAAGTCCACTTTATTTTACATTTTCCTTATTGTAGGAAGCTGGTGGATTTAGTCGAGAGGCCATTACAGCTACACTGTGACAATAAGAGCTATAAAGCTCTACTGCAATAGTGACAAGAGTTCAGCAAAGTCGAAGCATATCGACATCAAGTTTCTTGTCATCAATGATAAAGTTTAGAATCATATTTTGTCTGTTTGATAGTGATGACACTATTCTTAACATTACAGATCCACTCATTAAAGGACTTTCGCCTAAAGTATTCTTAGAGCATATTGCTCATATGGGGATGACTAGTCATTATGATATCCTGATTTTGTGGGAGTGGATAATTTATGTAACAGACATTATTTCTAAGTGCACTTTATGGATATTTGTTGATTCTGATAAATAAATTTATAACTGCTTTTTCTAAAGTTTACTTTTGCGCATTTGAGTTTGTTGAATTAGCAGTTAGACTCGTTGGAGTCATAAAGTGAGACTCGTTGGAGTCATAAGGCTAGACTCGTTGGAGTCATAAAGTGAAAACCAGTTGAAATTGTACCTTATTTGATCAGAGGACATTTCCATGCCACACGTCCACATTTGATCTATGTCGTTAGGGGTTCTGAAACTTGTGATGTGGAAGGTCCTACCTCGATTATACAGAAGGTAACGATCGCTATATTCGGTGGCAGGGCACTTAATGGACCAGATTGTTCTGAAACGTGGTTTGTCGGCGGTTAAAGTTTTGACGTCATAAAGTTATGCATAATATCTATTCAGTATGACTTGCTTGGCCCAAGTGGGAGATTGTTAGACTTATTATGTTTTAAAGTCTAATTTATTTTGGGCCTAATCAAGTCAATTGGATATTTGCACCCTATGTTGTTTGACCCAATAAAGAATTGATCAAACCTAAATGGTTTGGGTCTAGACACGTTTTCAATTACACTTAGCCATGAGTGTATTTAAATTAGAATGTGGGACTCATCTACACGTGTGGAACTCGTGTTATAAATCAAGGGCCTAGATCTATGATGAGTTGAACTAGAGTTTCTTGATGCTATATATATCATGAGTAGGGTTCCCTCTCCACCAACAAGAATAACCATCTCTCTCTTAGAGGCCTCTCATCTCCTCTAAGGATAAAGAAGAGAACTTGGTGGCTGGAGAGAAGAATCCTCTCTCTCAACTCCGGCGTCCTCGAGATCGTGCAACCTTCGGCATCCTCTTCGTAATGGAATCAGGTATGCCTAAAACCCTCCTTCTCTTTGATTATGATAAAGAGGCTTACAGTATATGTGTAGATCTTATATGGAATAAACTTAGATCTAACACATATTTGTTTTCACTCTTGAGAGGGAGAGAGCTCTTTTTCTCAGCCTAAGCGTATATTTAGGGGCTGTTTGTTTCCCACAAAAGGCCGCAAAATCATAAGTTGTAAAACTTCTTTCTCATTGTCCGCTGTTTGTTTCGCTGCAAAACAACTTATAAAATACAACTCTCATTTCCCACTTGCAGTTGCTACAGTTAAATTTGTGGTCATGTAAATCTCACTTTTACACTCACATTTTCCCACTTGCAATTGCTACAGTTAATTTTGTGGTCATGTAAATTTCACTTGTAGTACACTTACAGTCCTAAAGCAGTTACTTGATATTCAATATATAATTTAATATTATTAAATATTTAATATTTTTAATATTTTTTATAGTGTTTAATATTATCTAATTATTTTATATTTGTATTTTTTCAATTTTTTATTATTTTTAATAGTTTTAATATTTAATATTTAATTATTATAATTTATATTTTATTTAATATTGTTATTTAATACTTTATTATTTTATTAATATTTACACCAATTTCTTAATATTTTATTAATATAACAATAATATACTTTCATATAAAATTATTATTTATTAATTAATTTATTTTTTAATATAAATAATTACTTTATTAATGTTATAATATACTTTAAAATTATATTAATATTTTATTATGTTAATATTGTAATAATTCATTATAATAATATCATAATAATATTTTATTATTAAATTTATAATTATATTTACTTTGTTTATTTTATTTTTATAATATTACAATATTATTATAATAAAATTTAATATTATAATAATCTTAAGTGTTTTATAATATTATAATATTATAATTATATTTTATTATTTTTCTTAAGATTTTTTTAATATTTATGTTTTATTAGTATCCTTAAAATTTTATTAATGTTCTTTATATTTTCTTAAAATTTTATAATTATTATTTAGTTAATATTTTAGTAATATTTACTAATTTTACAAATATTTTATTAATATTATTGTTATAATTAAAATATTAAAATTATTAATATTTTATCTCAAATTTATTAGTACAATTTAATTTTCAATAGTATATTTAATTTAATAGTATTTATAATATTTAAATCACTGCTACAGTTAATTTTGTGGCCAACTTTCCACTTACACTTTTAAGTTACCAACCAAACACCGTAAAACACATATACTTTCTCATTCACACTTTTACTTTACCAACCAAACACCGTAAAATACAATATACTTTTCCATTTATAATTTCACTTTACCAACCAAACACTGTAAAACACAACATATTTCTCTGCTACAGTTCACTTTTTCTATTCTCATTTTACGACTTACGACTTGCGACGTTTTTTAGCGAAACAAACAGGCCCTTAGACATGAAAGAAAACTTAAAAGGACAAAAAGATGAATAACATAACGCGATTCTCTTTATCTCCTCTCAATTTTGACACGAAGAGGATTTGGGGCTTTTGAATCTAAGCAATTAATTATTTTTTATTTTTTCTCTCTCCCTCTTTTCTTCTCCACTACAGTAGAAAGAGGATATCACGTCGTTTAAAACTGACGTTAAAGACAAACTACATCGGTTACGGAACTGACGTCTATTTGAACGAACGTAAAAAGTTGAGAATTTTTCACCGCCAGTTCTCACGTCGGTTGTTTTTAGAATATTTTTTTAAATAAAATCTCCGCTGAGACGGAGGGCGAGGCCGAAGAGGCCTTATCATAGCAAAATTCAATGAAACTAAATCTCAATCACAGCAAAATCGTATTAGATCATTCAAATTTCACATGACTCAATCATGTTGAGCCTCAAGATCATATCATTCAAAATTCACATAACTCAATCGGATATGATCATTCAAAAAATTGCAAATCTCAATCTCATTGACCCTCAATCTCAATCTCAATCTCAATTACCCAGCTCTCAATTGCAAATCTCAATTACCAATGAAAAAATGAAGGACATTGAAAGAAAAAATTGAAAGAAAAAAATTGCAAATCTCAGTGTCAATTACCCAAGAAAATTTGCAAATCGTCAAGGTCTTCGAGGTCCACCATCATAGCAATTCGCAGACCTCATCATAGGTCTTTGAGGTCATCCTCTTCCTCGTGGCCCTCACCTCGCGAATGGCGTCGGCATCGACGTCGGCCTATGAGCTACCACCGCCGTCGCCTGCAGATCGAACACCAGAGACAATTTGTGTGAAAAGAAAGGAAAGAGAAAAGAGATCGAACACCAGAGACAACAATGGAGTAGAGAAAGGGAAAGAAAAAAGAGGAGGGGCTCGATTCGCAGAAAGACACTGGACAAAAATAAATTGAGCCATTGGATGAGGGCCCAATTTGTGTGAGCCATTGGATGAGGGCTCGATCCGCGTGATGATTGAGGGATATCTGCACACAGAATACAGAATTTTAGAACTTTATAATAGAAGTACAAGTACTCAATATTACCGGTATAACAAGTGGCTACGCGGGTCGTGATCCACAAAGAGGGACTAACGTTGGAAGCTTTTTGTAAGTTCTCTTTAGTTCACAAAAATAGTTAAAGTTCTTCTCTTGTTCTTGAAAAAAAAGGAAAATAAGTTATGTTAATTTGTAAAGAAAGTGGTAGATTGAGAAGGGGGAGAAAAGAGGAAATGATTATATACAAAGAAATTAAAAAGAGTGAATAAAAGAGTTAGGAGATGGTAGTGATCTAAATTAACGGATTAAAAGAAAGAAAGAAAAACTAAAAGAACTTATCTATCTCTTCCGGTTGATGACTTTTCTTGGATTGCTGGCACGCTTACCTTGCTTCGGAGGCGATCAACGCATAATCCATAAGATCGAGCTCAGTCCCCATTCGCATTACATCATCAAGACGAACAAGAATGAAATGATGCAGAATCTTGAGGAGGAGATCACCATCATGAAATTTCGGTGGCAAACACACAACAAGGTTATACCGATGCCATTAGATCACTTGGAAACCCATCAAAAATCAAAAGAGGAGAAGTAGAAAAGAGAAGAAGAATATAAAAACAAAGAAAAATATAAATAAGATACCTTTTTATTGCTTATAGAAATGATGGAAGAAAGGAGAAGGTTACATCGGTGTCACTCTCAACCTAAATCTCTCTTCTTACTTACATGAATCTTTGTCTGATTATGCTTACAAAGAAATAAAAATTACATGAAAAATGAAATAAAAACCTACACTAACCTAGAATGAAAACTAGCCTAGGAAGCTTTCTTTGCCTAATCGCTCCCATTTTCCTTCGAGATTGCAGGTATTTATAGGAGAAATGTAGAGAGTAAAGGAGTACAAAGATAGGGGAGCAAACGCTCCCCCATCCGTTGCAACAAATCCGTGGATCCGCGGCTTTGGCCGCGGATCCGCAGCCAGGATGTGGCCAGATCCTGCAGCAGATCACTCCCTCGCTTTGTTTTGTCCGTTTATCCAAAAAGATATGTCGTTTGATCTTCTGATTTTGACGATTCTTCTGTTGATTTCGGTTTTAACCACTTGATTTGTAGAGATCTGATTTAACTGATTTTCAACTAGTTTTATCTTTTTGATTTCCCCTGATTTGCCATGATCCTTGATTTGAATTAAATCAGAATTTTGATGGGCTTTTGAGCTCGTTTCTCTTCCCTCTCCTTTAGTAAAGGCCTGCATATAATTTAGATAATAAATAGGATTAAAAACAGAGTTTATTAAATAATAGATATGAGAATGTGACAGTAAATATGTAAAATCAGTGGTTAATCACACCCCCACACTTATCTTTTACTCGCTCTTGAGCAAAACATCAAAACTAATCTTATGAAATTATTGGACCACTTTCACAGGTCACTCGATTACACTGAGCATGTGCAACAAACCGTTAAACCTCTAGGTTTCTCCTAGAGGACGAATTTTGTCTCGTGAAGATTTTCAATGGATTGCACCCACAAAATTCATAAAAAAGATAAATAAAGTATTAGAATTTTCGTGAAGATTTTCAATGGATTGCACCCACAAAATTCATAAAGAAAGATAAATAAAGTATTAGAATTTTCGAAAAGCATTTTGAAAAGGAGAGAAAATATTTGAAGTATTATTGTAAGAGTTCAAGTAATTTATAAGTTATAGGAAAATCGAATTTTTCATTCTTAAACTTAGTCTCTATTCAAAAACTTATTATCAATCAAAGTAAGGAGTCAAATTGTATTCTCATCTAGTCTATTACTTTACCCTAAGTCATACGCATCTTTGTGACCGTGAAATTTTGACTAAGCGTTCTTTAGCTCTAACTTTATGCCTTATTTATTTATTTATTTATTTTTGGTGGTATTATTCCTTAGTTTTATTAAGATTTTTAATCTACTCATGTAACGAGCCTTTAATCGGCGACTCCCAAACGGATGGTCTTAGGGCTCCGGATGAGAAAAACACCCAAAGACTTAAGGACTCGAGCAAATAAGACCACAAAACTAAAGTTTATTATATGGACCATTTTTAGGTGTGAATACTCATGCTTTATGAGACACAAATACCAACATAATCAAAAAAAATTTAATATAAGTATTTTTCTTTTTTTAATATAAGGCATAAGAATCTTTATTTTGAACCCTAAGTGTGTAAGTGTATAAAACATGCATATTTCATCAAGGTAAAAATCAAGACTAAATTACTTTTTCAATTTTCTTCCTAACTCTAGAAATCAAACAAATAATCTTATTTTGACCAAGTATAAGAAATCTTAATTATGATTCTCTTATTCTTTAAAATTGACTAATTTCTTACAAAAAAATATGTCAAACTATTGCTCTCTTTTCAAAAAGTTTTTTTTAAAGAAGAACAAATGTTAATTTTTTATTTTAAATAAAAAGAAAACCTATGTTATGTTAGAACCCTTTCCCACATCTATCTCATGCATTGTCCTCAATGTATGAATGAATGCATAGATGTATGAAAAAGAAGAAAGGAAAGGAAAATATTATCTTAAGGTGGTGGTTCCGGTGATGGTCGGATTAAGGAAGCGTTGCTACCCAATCAATATAATGTGATGGTTCATGGAACCCACCTTTATTGACCTCTTTTTACATACATAATTACAATCCCCAATATGAATAGTATCATGAAAGATCCTATCATGAGCCTATTCCCTTTACATGACCAGTCTTGAAAAATCATCACTGGGTCATTATGATCAATACCTATATCCAATAATAGAATGTGATTTTGTGGAATGGATGATTTGGACTCTGAAATGAAAAGTTCGGGAACCAATACTAACTTG